>MU204326.1:778227-804189 GCA_017309775.1 Paedocypris sp. Pulau Singkep | reverse complement strand
TGTGCAGCTTTTCTCCTGTGATGAATCAGAGTGAATAGATGCTTTGCTTTTATTAGTGGATGAGACTCATAATGGCGGCGCCTGGATCAGGTCACGAGGTTTGCGTCGACTAACTGGGTTTTTTTTTCCCTCCCTGTAATAGATTTCTCACTTTATTCCCAGAATCCCAGAGTTTCGGGGAAATTATCACCGCTTGTGTAACGGGATTGACGTTATGATTGACGCTTAGTTTAGAGCGCTTTACACACATACACACACACACACACACACACACACAAACACTACTGGGATTTAAAGGGCTTTTTTTTTTTTGCCCTTCTCAACATATTTAAAAAATTCTAACAACATTTTAGGGTGATTTAAAATGAACATATCGTAATCGAAGCATTTTTACTTTCAGATTTTTTTTTTTTTACTTTATCAACTTTCAAGGATGTTCGGACTCAGAGTAGCGCTGATTACAAATGGAAAACGTGATGGAAAAAAAATGGAAAATGACCCAGAAATGGAAAAAAACGTCTCAGAAAATGGAATGGAAAGACACACTATTTCATGCAATAAATGAAAATCACCACACACTTATTTCAAGTAGTTATATTTGTTTCAGATCAACATTTTATAGAATTTTCTTTTTTAATTTTTTTTATAGAATTTTTTTTCAAGAACAAGAACTGAAATGCAGAAACAAATCGTGTAACAAGATTTTTTTGTCCTGTTAAGTCGCTTTGGATAGAAGCGTCAGCTTGACTGTAAAGTAAAGTCTCAAGTCACGTTCTTTCACCTCATTGGCAGATCATTTTACTGGATTACATTTTTTTTTTACTTCTTTTGCTTTTTATTCCCTTGTTTTGTCATGTGGATTTTGTTGCAGTGAGGCAGTGGTTCAAAGAGTAGCAGACAACCATACTCAAGTAAAAGTACAGATACGTACTGTATAAGTTACTCCAATACAAGTAAAAAGTCACCAGTATGAAAAATACTTGAGTCAAAGTAGCAAAGTATCAAATTTCAGAATAAGTATTTTACTCATACTAAAATGAGGCTAAAAAAACAACAACAAAGAAATGTGAAAAAACTCTAATAATGAGATTTTACTTACTAATACAGAAACGAAATGTAACACCTCCATGTTTCAAAAATGGTAAAACTAATTAAATAAAGGACAAAAAGTCAGTCTCAGTCAAACTCAAATGTGCAAAACAAATCAATAAAATTCACGTTCATGTGGTTTCTAATTCACAATCAGCTTCCAGTATCTTCAGCAGTCGACAGATGGCAAAATCGCCTCGTTCGCCCAAGAAATGAACCACGATAAATATCGATTATGATTTGTCGCGCACAATCACAATGTAACAAGTAACAGTAAGTGTCTATTCAAATGTAGTGGAGTGAAAAGTACAGTTGCTCAATCACAAATGCAGTGGAGTAGAGAGTAAAAGTTCCTTATATTTTTGATAATCAGTGCAAGTACGAAGTAGCCAGAAACATACTTAAGTAAAGTAACAAAGTACATGTACTCAAGTACCTCACACCTCCGCAGTGAGGAAACAGAAGTTTGTGTTCCCCACAGTGGAGCCAGACGCTTCACCAGAGCTGTGGAGTTCAGAGGAAGAAGATGTTGGAGATGGCGATGGTTTGGCAGCTTTTCACCAAACACACACTAACCTGCAGCAGAATAACTGAGGGAACACGTGGTTTCTGGCGTTCGATTAGCAGAAGCTCCAGCAGGAGTCTCACTAGTCTGCTAGTGTCTCAGAAGCTGCAAAACTACCACAACATTTCAGGAAGTGTAACTGGAATAAGACGCAAATGTGACCAAGCAGCCTAACTTAATAGCTAAAAAATAATTACAATGTCGTAAAACATGCAACAAATTGTTATCCATTTATTTTCGTCATGTTTCGTAATGTCATTCGGCAGATTTGGGCTCAATTTGTCATAAAACACAAATAAATACACTAAAGTCATTACACCAAAGTAATGTGGTGAATAACTACTCTAGCAGTAAATGTCTGGTTATTGGTGTAATATCTACACAGGTGTAACTGTCTCTCCTGTGTTTTAAAGCTACAATGTGTTTGATAATTGTGATAATTGTTTGATCATGTTAGCGCTGCTGGAAACTGTTTATCTGGTTAAAGAAGCTGTAAAACTCACCTTCCTCTCAGCAGCTCGACAACTTTTTGTGGATCAATCAGACGCTCAAAATGGCCAGAAATAGAGAACTTTCATGTGAAACTCAACAGTCTGTTCTTGTTCTAAGAAACGAAGGCCATTCAATTCGAGAAATTTCCAAGATATAGACTTGACCCCAAACTTTTGAACGGTAGTGTATATAGGTACACATACGTAAAGTATTTTTATACACATACACTGAAATACTGTATATCCAATACTATATTTTTTACTGTCATTTTTGTTCTTATCCCCCCAAAAAAAAGAAAGAAGAAAAAAAACTGACAACTTGACACGTTTTTTCCCCCCCATTCCATTGAAAATTCTTTAAATCCATGGTGCGATGTAAAGACAAAGAAAAAACGTAAAAGTTGTCCCATCAATGAGAAATGTACATTTTGCAGCAGCCACCACAAGTGTCAAATAATAATAATAATGAGTATTTGTAGGGCATTTTTCACAGTTTTAACTGTCTCAAAGCGCACAATGTAAAAAATACACAAGGGTAAACAATAAATAAAGAAAAAAATAGGTATGAAAAAATATTGCACATAATGTTGGTATACGAATTAGCATACGAATGAAAAAAAAAAACACTGCACATATTGCTAGTATGAAGCTTGTGAACTAGTGTCGCAGAAAGGCCTGGTTACGACATCAGATCAACACGTCTGACGAAGATCTTCTGTACAAATCAGCTGCTCTCACAAAAACGCCCCGTCAAAAAGCCACGGTCAACGAAAGATAAAACACTTCGTCTCGAGATCTCGATCAATCTGAATCTCATTTATTTAAGGCTCGGCACCGTCGTGATTGGCTGTGTGGCACGGGTGGGCGGGGCGTGTCAGGGTGACCTCCTGGTGATCTTTTCAACGGTTCCCATGGTGATGGAGTTTTGGATGGGAGAGATTTATAGCGCCGGCCACATCCAGATGGCTGATATACCTACGGTGACGCAGAGAAGAGGCGTGGAGAAGAGTCAGCGAGGATGAATGTGGAGGAAAACATCTAGGCTGAATGAAGGTCAAGTGTCAGGAACGAATGAATGACTTTGGTTCCCGCTATGCAGAGGTGTAAGGTACTTGAGTAAATGTACTTTGTTACTTTACTTAAGTATGTTTCTGGCTACTTTGTACTTGCACTGAGTATCAAAAATAGAAGCAACTTTTACTTTCTACTCCACTGCATTAGTGATTGAGTAGCTGTACTTTTCACTCCACTACATTTGAATTGACACTTGTCGTTACTCGTTACATTGTGATTCATTTATACCGCGGTTAATTTCTAGGGCGGACGAGGTGATAGCGCCATCTACAGGCTGCTGACGATACTGGAAGCTGTTTGAGAAACCACGTGAACGTGATGAGAGAAAACCAGCTTCTGCTGAAGTGGAAAACAAATATTGGCCCTTTTTAATTCTGAGAGGTGACTGAGAATCACACATTTAGCTCAGAATCGTATTTGTTTTTTATTTTGCCGGTTTGAGTTTGATTAGAGACTGACTTTTGTTATTTTTATTTATTTTGCTGCACCACTTTTGGAACATTGTGGTGTTAAATTGTGTTCCTGTATTGAAAAAAAAACATAAATAAAGAGTTTCTTTTTCATATTTCTGGTGGGGTTTTTTTGTGCCTAAATTCAGTACTACGAGTAAAATACTCAAGTTGTTTTATAATTGGACACTCTGCTACTTTGACTCAAGTCTTTTTCAAGCTGGTGACTTGTTACTTGTAATGGAGTAGTTTTTACAGTGAGTATCGGTACTTTTACTCAAGTATGTCTGCCGGGTACTTCTCACTCCCCTGCCGCTATGACATCATACACTTTTTACAGCGTCCGCGTGCTTAACACAACACCCCGGGTCAGTTTGGTCAGCAGACGGTGGGATGGATGGAAGGATCTGGACACACTCCAAACGCTGGAGGGGAAATGGGTTTTGGCCAGACATTCGTGAGGTGACCGCTGGACATTAACACACACACACTCACACACTCTTCCCTGCGTGACTACTGTGTTCCTGTCACTCCACCTGATGAAGTGCCTAGGTACCGTAGTTATGTGAATATAAGCACTCTCGTTTTTGTCAAATCTTCGACACTCTAAAACTTGCGCGGTGCTTATAATATCAAATATCAGATATGCGCGTAAATATAAGCCCCCTGTTTTTCAGTATTTCACGTCAGGAACAATCACAAATTAACGGAAACACGTTGTCTTAAAGAGTCGAAACAGTGGGAAATGAACACGAGCAAGGAGTAAAAAAAAAAAAAAACTCCAGGAACAGACAGAATCAAAATGCTGGGTAGCTGCACAGGGGATAATAATCCTTCCTCTTCACACGGCGTCAGATAAACAGAGAGCTTGAAACAGACCTGAGCTTGAAACTATTGATCTGAGCATGTGCGGAGTCTGACTGGAGAGCAAAGGATCTTGGAAAATGAAGTTCTGATCAATAGAATTGACTTTTTGCTATCAATTATTCAAGTAAAACGATATCAAAATGGTACAAGTCACAAGTTAAGTTTGTTAAATAAAGAAAAAATTGTATTTTTAAGAGAATATTAACGTAACTGAACCAGAAATGATAATAAAAAAAATATTTTGACATTTTTATTTAGTATTTTGATATTTAGTTGATATTTAGTATTTTGAGCCTGAAAAATCAGGGCGGTGCTTATATTGGCGTAAACACGGTATTTGTTCGGCTTCTTTCTCCCACATGAAACCCTGTAAAACTGAACTGGGAAGGTTTTTGTTCACCATAAAGCAAAATGAAACGGCTAAAACTCGCATAAGGCCTGACAGAAGAAGAGAAGCGTGTGGAGCATTTACCAGGTCCGTACTGTCTTTTTACTACTGCGGTTCGTCCAGCGGAATCGATCTGCACCGTAGGTCTGGTAAAACGCCGTTCTCCATCATCTGATAAATATCTGCTGCCACCATCAATGGAAAACGCACACAAACATCTCTTTTAAATAAAGGTCTGTTTATGCCCGTGTTGCGTCACTTGTCTGGCTGGAACCAGGCTGGTTTAGTTAATAATAGGCATTTTGTGCTGCGCTTAATTGACACGCATGTTTTTATACCACTGATTTGCATAGCATGCATATTAATGCCTGCTATTTATGAAAAAAAACCAGCGCATGGTTAATCTGGATTGTGGGTGATTAGTGTTCCACACAAACGGGTAAAAATTGAAAAGTGAGTGAGATTGTCAAATGTCAATTTTTCAAAATTCACCTATTCCACTTGGCTTTTGAACATTGAACTCTGAAAAATATGTATATAAAACTTTTTTTTTTCTACTCTCAATATTTTGGACAGTGTCCTTGAGGGTTTTGAAAGGCGCTATATATAAATGTGGTCACTAGGGAATCGAAATTCGAAAAGTCGAAAAGAAAATTTCGGAAATCGAAATTGGTGCTCTGCTTTTAACCCATCCCAGTGAAACCCGGAGCAGTGGGCAGCCTAAGCCGAACCAGAACCATTCTTACTGGGATTCGAACTCACAACCCAGACACGCGTCCGTGACCCACTGGACCTCTACTCTACAGGGAAGTAGTTCCAGTGCCGGCAAAGTACTTGAGTAAGTGCAAGTCAGTTGATGATCCACGTCTTTGGGATTTGAAGGACCTGTGGGAGAGAGATGTTTTCCCCAGTGTGGAGGTCAGAGGTCACCGTACTGGCCATCCATACAACCTGTCAGCACTTTCCCTCCTACCAGTCTTTACTCTTACAATCCCATTAACGTTCACAACACAGACCTGATGCACCACTACTCACTGAGGAGTCAAACAACTTCAAATCCCCTTTGCCTTAATTATACAGCATTTTAGGAAGTGACTGATTATCGTAATTGGAAACTGTTTTTACCCAGCGATACAATGACAATACATTTTTATTCTATTCTATTCTATTCTATTCTATTCTATTCTATTCTATTCTATTCTATTCGATTCTATTCAGTTCAATTCTATTTTATTCTATTCTATTCTATTCTATTCTATTCTATTCTGTTCTATTCTATTTGATTCAATTCAATTTGATTCTATTCGATTCTATTCGATTCTATTTGATTCTATTCGATTAAATTCTATTCCAATAAAATCTATTCTATTCTATTCTATTCTATTTGATTCAATTCAATTTGATTCTATTCGATTCTATTCGATTCTATTCGATTCTATTCGATTCTTTTCGATTCTCTTCTCTTCTCTTCTCTTCTATTCTCTTCTATTCTATTCTATTCTTTTCTATTCTATTCTATTCTATTCTATTCTATTTGATTCAATTCAATTTGATTCTATTCGATTCAATTTGATTCTATTCGATTCTATTCGATTCTATTCGATTCTATTCGATTAAATTCTATTCTATTCTATTCTATTCCAATAAAATCTATTCTATTCTTTTCTCTTCTCTTCTCTTCTCTTCTTTTCTATTCTATTCTATTCTATTTTTGAAACCAACACCCCTAGTTCAAATTCCAAAGTCGAGGTTTGATTCACACAAACGAATGATGATCTGTACATTGCTGTTCCTCCTTCTTCTTCTTCTCTTTATCATTTCCAACAGAACCACTTCAGGCCAGATTTGAGCCCACACTTCCTGCCACATGGCCACATAGCGCTAAGCCAATAAAGCAGTTCCGAATGCTTTCCCCAGCTCATTTAATCAGTTTCTACGCGTCAGAAACGAACCTGTTGTGATACAGGAACAGCTGTGAATGTACATTCATCTCCATCCCTGTGAATAATGCTGTAATTTGGCATCTGCTCCAGTCAGTCGTCCACCGGAGAAGAGAAGGAACAAGAGGACTGCGAGATGATGGAAGTAAAGTTGGCCAGAGAAGTGGCAAAAAAAACACTGAAATAGCCAACAGTATAACAGGAATATACCTGTAAAACCTCTATAAGAAGGTACTTGAGTAAATGTACTTTTTTACTTTACTTAAGTATGTTTTTGGCTACTTTGTACTTGTACTGAGTATCAAAAATATAAGGAACTTTTACTCTCTACTCCACTGGATTAGTGATTGAGTAACTGTACTTTTCACTCCACTACATTTGAACGGACACTTACTGTTAGTCGTTACATTGTGATTGTGCGCGACAAACCGTAATTGATTGTTATCGTGGTTAATTTCTTGGGTGAACGAGGTGATTTTGCCATCTGTCGTCTGCTGAAGATACTGGAAGCTGATTGTGAATTAGAAACCACATGAACGCGACTTAGAGACGTGAATATTTACCAGGATTTTATTGTATAGGATTTATTTTATTTATTTTGTACATTTGAGTTTGATTGAGACTGACTTTTTGTTCTTTATTTAACTAGTCTTACCATTTTTCAAACATTAGTTTCTGTGTTAGAAAATAAAACTTTATGAAGAGACTTTTTCACATTTCTTTGTGGGTTTTTTTTTTTGCCTAAATTTAATATGAGTAAAACACTTAAGTTCTTTTAAAATTCAATACTTTGCTACTTTGACTCAAATCTTTTTTTTATAGTGGTAACTTTTTACTTGTATTGGAGTAACTTATACAGTACATATCTGTACTTTTACTCAAGTATGGTCGTCTGCTACTCTTCACACCTCTGGGTAAATGTAAGCGACCTATTTTTTGAGAGAAAAAAAAAAAACTATAAAAAAAGATACACTGAATGACTAAGGATGTTGACAAGACGATGATCACACCAATATTTGTACGCAAACATTCTGCCTAAAATATTATTAACTGAGTTTTTTTTGGAACAGGGAACACTCGAGCTTAAGAGAACGTTTCCAGGCGATTGGCTCTCATTGCACTGGACTAATCGGATGTTGTATTGACGTGGTTGGACTCGGCGTTAGAGTGCCAGCGTCTGAGTAGGTGAGCAGGACATTTACTGTGCGGAGAGATTCTACCTCACGCCGAAGCTCTTCACTGGCCTGATTAGTATTCTGCAGAGGAGCTACAGTCTAAATATAGCCAATGAAAACAAGACCAGTAGCATCACACTCACTGCCCACCACACACACACACACACACACACACACACCAGTCGCACTTGTTGTGCCATAAGTCTTCACTTTTCAATTACTGTGCATTTAAATAGGAAATGCCGTTTTTGTAATTGAGTAATTGAGATTCATCGTTATAAATGTAGCTAATTACCAGGGAACGGGACTATTGCGTTACTTTCTGCAACAGTTTTTGTTTTTAAATTTGTCAAATAGCTTGACTGCTGTCAATATTACATTTGGTAAATGAATGAAATGGACAGTATAAAAAATACATTTTTCTAGTAGTGGGCAAACTACGGCCCTCTAAGTGTTTTAATCCGGCCCGCCGAGCTTGTAAAAATTCAATGAAATGAAGATTTTTTTTTCTGTAAATCCAGTTCATCTGTTATGAATGTTTATTTAAATTTTATATATAACACATTTTAAAAAGCGGAACCATAAACACAACATGTACGTAAAATAATTGTACTAGCATATTTTTAACATTTATTTTCACATTGTCAGTCTATGGAATCAGATGCCAAAAATGTCAAACTTAAATTTCTAAAAAACAAACAGAAAATGTCGTGTTTTGGTTTGAAACTTCTTTTTCCGCTTTAGATTTTTTTGTCCATTTCTTTTTTTTTTTTTCGTTTAGACTTCTGGCCTCAAACTACCCAAGACCCAGAAATGGAAAAAGCAGTTCAAATAAAGATGGATGGTTTCTATAAACTCAATGTCTAGTGATGACCAGTGCTGGGGACGTTCCTTTAAAAAAAGTCATTAGTTACAGTTACTAGTTACTTGTAACAACTCATCACCAGTTAGGTCCCGCCCCCCGAACACACGCCCACCAGAGGGAAAACCAATACAGACTCTGCTCGAAGCAAAACCACAATCACAGTAACGCAGCAGTTTTGTCAGTAACGCTAACGGAGCAAAAAGTAATTGCGTTAGATTACTCGTCACTGAAAAAAGTTACGTCGTTAGTAACAATTTATCTCCTGCCACAGATCAAACACATTGTAAAGAGTAGCAGACAACCATACTTGAGTAAAAGTACAGATACGTACTGTATAAGTTACTCCAATACAAGCAAGGTCACCACTATTAAAAAGACTTGAGTAAAATAGCAAAATATCTCATTTTAAAAGAACTTTGTTTAGGCAAAACAAAAAACTAAAAAATGTCCAAAAAAAAAATCTTTACAGGAATGAAATTTAACACCTCCATGATTCAAAAAATAGTTAAAAAAATAAATAAAGAACATTCTGGTAAAATCTGACATAAAATCCTGGTAAACATTCACCCTGATTCACGTTCATGTGTTTTCTAAGTCACAATCAGCTTCCAGTATCTTCAGCAGACTACAGATGGCAAAATCGCCTCGTTCGCACAAGAAAATAAACCGCGATAAAAATCGATTATGGTTTGTCGCGCACAATCAAAATGCAACGAGTAACGATTAGTGTCAATTCAAATGTAGTGGAGTGAAAAGTAGAGTTACTCAATCACAAATGCAGTGGAGTAGAGAGTAAAAGTAGCTTATATTTTTGATACTCAGTACAAAGTAGCCAAAAACATACTTAAGTAAAGTAACAAAGTACATTTACTCAAGTACCTTACACCTGTGGAAACAAGGTACTGGCTCTTTACCTGTTAATGAGAAAATAACAACAACAACAAAGTGGAGCTGACGGTCAAAGCACAAAGAACTAAACACGTCTAACAAGTAAACGAAATAACAAAAAGCCTCCAAGTCAACATCTCAAAACATATCGGTAGGAAATTAACCCGTTTCATCACAAACCGAGGAGCTGAAGTGTAAACACGTCTGAATGGACTAATCAACCAAGCGAGGTCAGGAATATTGCCTTCTGCCCGAGTGGTGAATCTGAGTTTGACGTGTCACCGTCTGGGAGGCGTTTTTATTTGAAAGGTGACCTGAACGTGGACCAGCTCATCGTTTGTCTCCGTCCCGGCCGGGCACGGACAGATGCTCGCACACCGTGACACACGTGCAGACACACACTCAATTACAGCCCAAAAACCCAATGTTCCCATCAGCCACTGCACACGCCACAATCTAGGGCACATTTAATCTGCGGAGGAGATGGTGGAAGTGTCCTAGTTTATTTGACTGGGTGCAGCTAGCACTTCTCATTCTGGTGAGATCGAAGCTGGAGAGGAATAAAGGTCAGAAATAAACAGACTAGATAGATAAGAGAAGTTCTGGTGTTGATTCTGATGACACATGTAATCTAATGTTATAATTTGAACGTCTTTCCGTTTCTGGGTCTGAAGGTGGGACGCACAAACTAATGGAAAATTCAGTTTGAAATTCAGATGCAAAATTATAAAGCATGTTTTTTTTGGATTTTGGAAGAAAAATTGTAGATAGAAAAGGCCAGACGGGGTCTCGAACGTCTGTTTCTCGATAAACTCAGCCACTTTATCAAATTTTGTTGGATCCGTTCAAAAAATCTCAATTGCATGATTTGATTTCCTTGGTAAATATGTAGATCCTTTCAGGAACATCTCACCTCGAGTTTTAACCCTGTACTGCTTTTTGTATCACTGGTAATGCAACTTGTTTATCTTCAGTTTACAGGGACTTAAAAGTAAAAATACAGAATTCAAAAAACGAAATGGATACATGTATACACTTGTAATTCATAATTGGATCACCAGGTGGCAGAAATTAGTCGCTAAATGGTGATTCCATTAGTGACCACTAGGAAGCTGCTCCAAATTTGAAAAAAAATTTTTTTTTTCAGATTTAATAAAAAAACTTAGTTCTGGAGGTCTAGGGGGGAGAACAATTCAATTTATACTCACATTTCTAAGTGGAGGGTGTTTTTGGGTGGGTTTCCTCTTAAGCACCTTGTATCTCTGAAGCTACGTCTAAAAAAAGTTGTTTTCTTTTTTTTTTTTGTTTCTTACTTATTTTTAAGAGAACTATCATGTGGAATTGAGAAAAAAAAAACAAACTTTTTAAGATTTACTTCTGGTACCCTGCATTGGACTCACAACTCACTCCGAACTTTAAACATCCAAAAGATGACTTGACAAAATAATTATCATCTTGAAAATCAGAAACGATTAGGATTTAGCTGACTGTAAAAAAACAACAGAAACAGAAACAAAAACGCCTGCATTCCAAGGACGGTGCTCTTCTTCTCCTCTTCAGTGTGGTTCACCTTCAGTTCACTTCCTGACACATGAGTCATTGTGATTCAGCACAGTCTCGGCGTCTCGGTTCCTCTCTGCCGCGTTCTTAAATCAGCAGCCCATCACTCCATCTAACGTCTCTCTTTCTCTCTCTCTCTCTCTCTCAAACCCTTGTGAAATCAGCCTCCCATCAGGCCTTCATCCAGATCCGTGTCACTCATCCTCCAGCAGGAGACGTTAATGACGGATATTTTGACAACCTCACAAAGCAGCGCCAAACAAATCTCCGGCTGGTCCTTTCACGCACCGGCGTGTGCTTTTTGTGCCGTTTCTCTGGCGTATCTGCGTGTTTAATAGCTTAATGCGTCTTACTGAGACGACGCCTTGGGGAGAAGCGTTCACTCTGTTCCAGCTTTACCCGGCTTCATTTTATATGTGTGTGTGTATGTGTGTTTGTTCTTTTAAAAGAGTGGTTGTCTTCCAAATCAGAATCTACCCAATCAGACCCGACAAACAAGAATAAAGGGGAGCAGAGAAAGCCACTCGCATTAGAAGCTTTCACAGCACAGACACTGTTAGATGTAGAAACCGTGGACATTGATCATTCTGCAGTTGACGTCTTTGTGGTTCATCCATGTGCAAAGCAAATTCACTCAGTGAGAGCGTTTGCCTCGCTGCCCTTTACGGTGGCACTAAAGCACCGGCCGTGCCTGGAGGTCCGGCTCTAACACAACTGTTCAGAGGAAGTAGTGCCAACGACAGGGCTGTGAGAAGTACCCGCCAGCCCTACTTGAGTAAAAGTACCGATACTCACTGTAAAAACTACTCCACTACAAGTAGTGCAGCAAAATAAATAAAAATAACAAAAGTCAGTCTCAAATCAAACTCAAACCGACAAAATAAGAAACAAATACGATTCTGAGCTAAATGTGTGATTCTCAGTCACCTCTCAGAATTAAAAAGGGTCAATATTTGTTTTCCACTTCAGCAAAAGCTGGTTTTCTCTCATCACGTTCACGTGGTTTCTCAAACAGCTTCCAGTATCGTCAGCAGCCTGTAGATGGCGCTATCACCTCGTCCGCCCTAGAAATTAACCGCGGTATAAATGAATCACAATGTAACGAGTAACGACAAGTGTCAGTTCAAATGTAGTGGAGTGAAAAGTACTGCTACTCAATCACAAATGCAATGGAGTAGAGGGTAAAAGTTGCTTCTACTTTATATACTAAAAACATACTTAAGTAAAGTAACCAAGTACATTTACTCAAGTACCTCACACATCTGGCCAATGATAACTGCTTGAGCTAGCAAGAAGTTGTCATCCAGAACAGACCACGTGGTTGGTTGGCTGGGCCGAGGAGAATTGCAGCGTTGGGTTGGTCACACTGTTGAACTCTCAGCGAAGCTTTCTAACAAGATCGGCTTGTAGTCGGCCATTCTGAGACCCAAGTTCACAGCCCTTGTGTGTAGAAAACCCATGTTGGACTGGTACGTTGGGGAATTGGAGCGTCTACGTTTCCAGAGAATGAGTAGATGAGTTAGTGCCTCCCAACCAGAGGTGTAAAGTACTCGAGTACACTTTGGGAATGTTTGTACATTTTGTAAATATACAATAGGGACCATCTTTGAGTCTGAAATAAAAAAATAAAATAAAAAAAACATGTTAACAAGTCTATAAAAAAAAAAAAAAAAAAGTATTACGAACACGTAAAGAAACTGAAAAAAAAAACTGTTTAGACATTGAAACACTTAGAGTACTAATTGTACTCGTCTTAGTACTTGTACTTTATTAATTGGGTGAATTTATTTGGACTGCGTGAATTTAAAAGTTGCTTAATTTTGATGCTCAGCACAAGTACAAAGTAGCCAGATATACTGATAAGTAAAGAAAATATTTACAAAATGTACAAAAAATTCCAAAATTGTACTCAAGTATTTTACACCTCTGGTCCCAACCTGTGATTGGCTACTGACACATTGGTGCAGGTCCAGATTCTCAAAAACTGATTGTCTGATTGAAGTCTCTCTGATCCAGAAATGTAATATGTACAACACATTGTACAACAATGATCAAAACTGTGAGGCAGAAAAGTCTTTTTAGAAGTTCAATATTTGAATTATTTCTTAACCAGTGCAAAAATTCTGCCCATCAAAAACAATGCCACATTTTTTACGTGCCTGATGCTACAATAAAGCACATGAATCGCAAGTGTGTTCATTTCACTGAGTGTCTGTAACTTCACTGGATCAAAAGTTCACACAATTTCGATAAAGTACCTAGTTGTCGTATTGACAAGTTCACCACAGTCACATTTAAATGCAAAGTCTCGCCACCTTGTGGCAGGAAAAATATTTACAAGCCAACAAAGCTCTGACAGGAACACAGAGGAGTGGAATTTATAAAAAGTGGAAATAATAAAAAAAACGAGGCAAGCTCGAGATTATCGAGCCTCGGTAGCTCCACTATAAAGTTGATTTTTTTTGTTTATTTCTTTATTTATTCTCGTCTCCCAAGGTTCTTCTGGAGTGTTGTTCAGTTAAAGATCAATACTGTAGCCTTTGCTCGCCCAGGGTTTCCATAAAGGAGCTTCTTTGTGAATGGAATAGTAACTGGTATTGATCTGGATAGCTTGCTTTATGTATGTGGGAGGGGCAAAAGTCACGTCATCTACAAGAAAAAAACGCCACAGCTTGGTTGACAGCTTCTCCAGATTGTTTTCCCCAGGTTCCATTACAGAAAATAACAATATCTTTTCTGTTTTTTTTCCGGTAAGGCTTACACGACCGACGTTCTTTTTCCAACAGGTCGTACATATTCATTACGCGGCGAGACAGATTCCGGTGGAGAAATTAGCAGGACAGTGTGTCTAACTAATTGTAGATATTGCAGCATCTCAGGCAGATGCTCCGTCCTGGAGCGACACCTCAATCTACTCGTGCCCTTCCTACACAGAGAGTCAGGAAGCTCAAAGTCGCCGCCGGCCATTATTGCCACCTGTCAGTCACAATCTAATGTGGGACGTCACCAGCCTCCACAGCCAATCACAGTTTGTCTGATGTCTAGGTGGCCATGATTGTTGCAGTCATTCGTTAACTACAATAAGTCGTGACATCTTGACACGCTTTCTAATAAAATGGACGGAAATACAATTTGTGTGGATGGATGGACAGACAGACGGATGGCTGTCTAAATGTCAGGTAAGCAGACGCAATGGCAGATGAGTGGATAATCGTTTGAGCAAAATTGTTCCAAATCAAATTTTCGAATGATCAAAAATGTAAAAATAAAAACGTTTTTTGGACGATTCCACCTGTGACTTCACCATCATCAACCTCGTCTCGTCCTCAATCATCGTCCACACCTGAACCTGCTCATCAGGACACTATTTAAACCTTAAATAATAAACACTTAAAGCAGGGGTGTCAAACATACGGCCCACGGGCCAGAACCAAGTAGGTTCAGTAGTGAATCAGGCCCGCAGAATAATTTGAAAGTGGAAAAAAAGCATATAAGGTTTGGAATTAATATTTTTAATGAGCTGCAATTCACTATTTTCAGAGTAGAACGCTGTATTACTGAGACAGACTGAAGACCTAGTTAACGGAGAAAAGTAGATAAATAATGTAGAACTTTCAAAGAAAAATGGACCACGTCTTATTTACTCAGAGATATTTCAGAGGAAATATGAGGAGATTCATGGAATGTTTTGTAGAAGGACAGTTCATTACATTTCAATTTGTTCCTAATGTTCTTGTGCTTCGTTACACCAAAACAAAGGAAAGACGTGATTTTTTTTAGTCATTTATAGTAGAGTGTGGTATAATTGTAATGGTCCGTTCACTATTGTCAAACCATCGCTCAAACTCTTTCGTCTTCTCGTCTGGTTTCAGTCATCTCTTCTTCATTCGTTTTCAGTGTTCGTATCATCCTTAAACCCGTTGTTTCGAAAACCGTCCACAGTCTTTCCCTCCTTCCATCCCTCGCTCACACTCTTCTCTCCCTCTCTCAAGCGTGAGCCTGACAAAAACTTTGTCCAAACGTTTGTTGCTTTTTAAAATCTCATAAACAATCGTTAAGGAAGAACTTTCATCTTTGCTCTTTTGGAAGAACGTCAGCCATCTTAAAAATTGTGAGGCCTACCATTTTTATTTCAAAATAAAAGTCACTTTAAAATAAATTGGAAAAAAAATAATGTAATAGTTAAACAATTATTATATATTAAAATAATAAATATAAAAATAATGTAAAAATGTATACAAAAATTTGTTTAAAAAAAAAAAGCGAGCAATGCCTATAGCACGCATAACTATGCTCGGTGACGTTGCAGTACGGTGACATAAACCAAGCCAGAAAGAAGGGAAACCTAAAGCCAGAAGGATCTCCGTATGTTTTCACGTACAGAACAGTCAAGATCGTGCATTTTCTGCAGCGTCGCGTCATTATAATTGTCTAGTTTGGTTTAGTTTGCCGATAATGTAGGAATTAATACAAACATTTGTAAAAAAAAAAAAAAAAAAGTCACATTAAAATAAAATGTAAAAAATGTAATAGTTAAAAAGATTTTTTTATATAACATTAATAAATATAAAAATAATGTAAAAAGTAAAACAAAATTTTGTAAAAAAAAAAAAAAAACGAGCGATGTCTATAGCACGCATAACGATGATTCCAGAAGGATCTCCGCATATTTTCACGTACAGAACATCGTGCATTTTCTCCGCTGTGGATCAATCTACAGCATCACGTCACTATAATTGTCTAGTTTGGTTTAGTGTGCAGTTTTTCTGGCCACTACAGGTCTGTCCAGTTTGGCCTGTCGGTCCGTCAGTGTGAGATTCCCCACAGGGGCGTCTTTATTAAGCCAGCACGGACTCTTACTGAGCTGTCAGACACACACACACACACACACACACACACTGTTTTCTTCTGCTGGAGGCGTCAATTAGTGCAGCTTCAGAAAAGTGTTGCCGACACGTTCACAACGCGCAGAGAGAAGAGGAGCGGCGTCTACGTCACAACGCTCCCGCTACGCCACCCGCTAACACGCGTTTCCATGAATTAGCCTTCGTCTGCGCGGTTACGGTTCTCTCGATTGGCTAAACTCTTCACGCCGCGTGGATTTCAGAAACATCTCTTTAATTTCACATTTGCTCGGCGTCTTTGCGGAGTGATTTAATTACTGCTCGTCTCTATTCGTCTCTGACCTGTGTTGATTAACATAGTTACAGCGTTTGTGGGGTCGGCTACTGTAAGTGTGTATTGGAAACACGCTATGCTTATAAATGCAACTTTGTTGTCGTGTGTATTTTGTGATGTTCTTGTTTAAATGTGGGAAGGGAAATGAACCTGTGTCTGAAAAGTTGCATGTTGGAATCCTATTTGTGTGCGTGTGTGTGTGTGTGTGTGTGTGCGTGAGTGTGTGCGTGAGTGTGTGTGTGTGTGTGTAATTTCACTGGACGGTTACATTTCCATTCGGTTCCTAAAGGTCACATTGACAAAGTTGACCAAAAAAATTATCTACGTAGTTTTAAAGCTTTAAATCAGAGTAAATCATTAGAAAAGTGTTATACTATCAGGACGTATTAATCTTCTGGTACTGGTTGTTCTTTCACTCTTAAGGTCATTGAGGTTTTTCGGTAGTTTTGCTAAACTACCATCAGGCTGCGGAGGAACAAACATATTGAAAGCTAAATAAAAAAAAAAGATAGGCCATCAAAATAAGCAAAAAAAAAAAGTACATTTTACATTAAAAGTAAATAAATCTGTTGCAATTATTGGCATAAAATGTGCTATTATATTATATAATATAAAAAGAAAAGTCAAGCCACCAAAACAAGCAAAAAAAAGTAGATTTTACATAAAAAGTAAAGGAATATGTTGCAATTACTTAATTATTTACATAAAATGTGCTATTATATTATATTACGTTATATAATAGTGTATTATATTATATTATATATCTATATATAAAACATCAACCCATCAAAACAAGCAAAAAAAAGGATATATTTTAACCATTTAACAGAAGCAAATAAAGTGTGTGTACCTTTAATCCGACGTCAATATTCCAGCAATGGTGACTCGTAATAGTGTGTGTACATTCCTCCAACCCGAAGAAAATCAATGGCATTTCTAGCCTCCGTTGTAATCTGTAATAACCCAGTCCTCGACCTTGGATATTTACCTGAAGGTCACACTTAAACGCCATTGCATTTCTTCAAATGAGCTCAAGCATTTGTAGCTTTGCCCATTAGCTGTATAATTGCCCACGGGCAAGTGACATGCATGCGGAATGAGACACGAGGGTCAAAGGGAACGAGTTTAAAGCAATTATTCAGACGCTAGTTCAACCTACACTAACACGCTTCAGCAGCAATCTGAGGGGAAAAGGAAAGATGTTCTACTAGAATGAAACTCATTCCAAAGGATTAGGTGGAAACAGGGGAATGCAGAAGTAGCCGCAATTCCTGGGAAACGTGTCTTTGCTCACAAACAGTTTCGTGTCTTCAAAACTGGCGAGTTAGCAAAGTCACTCTCAGTCGACCAACTCAATCCGACATAATCTACTCCAGTCGCATTCATTTAATACATCATTTAATTAATTAAACACATAGTTTACTCGAGTCGCATTATGACCCTGTGAATATTTTTTACAAATATACTTTTTTCTTCAACGTTTTTATTTATTGTAATATCATATCATTATAAACTATAATAATTGATCATTATAATTAGTATTATTTTTTGTGATTAATCGCGATTAATTTGGTTGGTGCTAATCTGGTCAGTGAAGTGCGATTAACTAGTTGAAAAAAATTAATCGTTTGACAGCCCTATATTTTTTTATAAAACACACTTCAAAGTTTGAAACAAGTTTGAGCCCCGATTAAATTCAAAGTTAAGTCTCTCCATTCTGGTGATCGTTTCATACATATTTGTAATGTGTTAAATCGGTTTAAAAAGCTGTTTTTACACTCTCGAGTAATTGACAGCGCCGTCTCTCTCCTCTTAGTAATTATCAACCGCACATAATGTTTAACTGTAAAGTAGCGAAATAAATCTGTTCCAGTGTTACCTCATTAGCATAGCGTCAGAGATCCACCAATGACTGATGAGCGGCTAATGACTCAGAGTAAACGGCAGAAGTGTGTGTGTGTGTTGCTCAGTTACACGTCGTGAAGGCGTTTGGCCAATCACGTGACAGCGTGTGAAGAGCGACGTTTCCTACACAGATGTCGACACCAGTCACACAACAGCTGCTGATATTAGGAATTATTCGCCGCTGACGTTTCTTAAACGCTCTGTACATTTACACTTATTTCGGAGTTGAAGCCGTTTGCAAACCAGCGGAACGTCTTTTCATCGATTCTGCAATACAAACGCTCTTCTCTTCTTCTTTTTCTGACTTTGTAAAGAGAGCAACTCTTGTATTTATAATATATGTGCTATTATGTTATGTTATATACTATTATATATTATATTACATATATATATATTATTAGTATATATATTACATGTGAATTGAATTGAAAAATCCTTTATTAGTCCCACAGCGGGGAAATAAATAGAGATGCTATTGTTATGTCATTATGTTATGTTACGTATGTCATATTACATATTATATTATCTTATATTACATATGCTATGTTGTTATGTTATGTTATGTCATATTGCATATTCTAATATATTCTATTTAGGACTGTCAAAGTTAACGCGTTAACTCATGCGATTTATTAAATATGTTTTAATCGCGTCAATTTTTAATCGCATTTCCGTTTTTTTAAATATACATATTTAATTCATCACACGAGTTAACGCGTTAACTTTGACAGCCCTGTTATATCAAACCTGGAACAGACTGAGCTCACAAACTATACAAAACACGGCTCTCCTGAATGTGACAAATGCAAATATATAGTTTTGGTGGTTTTGGTTTGATGCTGTCGGAGGGTTTGGGAAAATGCGATTGCGGACACTCTGGTTCCTCTCTCCTCTTCCTGAATAATGAATCCTGGCTCTGGTCAGCATTTCTTTCATCACGCTCCGCCTGAAGCTGACACCTGTGATCCAGAGACAGTGATGGGGGGATGGAAGGAGAGAGAGAGGAAAGGTGCCAGCTGGTCCACTCTCCCACACCAAGGTGACCATGATGTAGATGGTTTGACAATGGCTACCTCAGGCGAATAAAGACATCTCCACCTCAAGATGGTAGGTTACCACTTCTGCCTTTTCTATAAGACGATGGCTGTAGGACTAGAGCAAAACATATCAGACCCAGAGATCCAGAAAAGGCTCAGAAAAACAGAACATTCCACGTGTTAATTCATTATTTTATAGCTCACAACAGGAATATTTGGAGTTCATGACATCACAAAACTTGCTCTGATTGGCTCTGAAGATTAAATGAACAATTTGGTTCTGCTGGTACATACAAATTTAATGAAGCTCACAAATGTATACTGTTTTACGACATACATTTATAAGTCTTTTATAATTTGTAATTTAACACAATGTAATAAACAATTTTTTATAATTTTTTTATTTAAATACACAATACTTTTTTTAATCAAGGTCAAAAAGTCATACCGTTTTAGTCTCACTTTGGACCTACAATTTTTGGAAAATTGTTTAAATGCAGTTCAAATTTACGCGATAAAAAAAGTTATAAATCTTTTACATTTTGAAATTTAACAATTATTCTAATAAACTTTTTAATATGATTTTCTGTTTGAATACAGAGTATTTTTCCTGTAAACATGACTCTGTCCTCAATGTACAAAATGGGAAAATAGTATTGCTTAAATAAATCGTTACATGGACGTAAATACATCGTTAAATAGACGTAAAATTCATAATCAGAATTTTTGCAGATTTCTTGCAATTTGTTGCACACGAGAAACCAATTCATTGACTGCTCTGTCCATCCATCCATCCATCCATCCATCAAAACAAGAACAGAAATTGTATTTTCGTCAATTTTATTTGACATCCGAACCATCAGTGACGCATTTCGCCTCAATAATGAGCTGCAAGTTCTTCGCTCTGTTGTGAAATGTGGAATCGTTTCCTCGGCGCTGATTATTTTTAGACGTTAAGCCTCACGACCACGACGCGGCCCAAACATCTGTGTACGGCGCATTAATCTCATCCACCTCTTCCAGTTCACACAGATGTAATAAAAGACTCAAACAGCCGATTGGGAGGCTTTAAAGGTCAAAGGCGACTTCGCTCCTGCTGTTTAAGCTCCGGCTATCACAGTTCATTCCATCAGCAGCGACGTTGCCACATCAACGCAAACTGGGTCACAATGTGAGATGTGTTGGTCTGCACTGCAAAAAATGCTCGTGAGAAAATTGTATGAAAAAAGCAACAAAAAAACTAAATGAGTGAAAAAAAGACTTCAATCAAGTAAAATGATCTGCTTATGAGGTGAGAAGACGACTTGAAAAAGTTCAAGTTCAAGTTTAAGTTGATTTATATAGCGCTTTTCTTAGTCGGCGGAGAAAAAAAGTCTTTAAAAAGAGAAATGTCGATTCTTTATATGAGTTTTCAAAATTTGGGGGAAAAAAGCAAATTCATTTTTTATTCTTAATTCTAAGATAGTTAATTCATCTTGTCCAATGGAAACAAGATTTATTGTGTCATTTCAAGATCTTTTGGCTTGTCAAGAATGCATTTTTTGCAGTCTGCTTACGTATTTGCAGTGCAAAAAATGTATTCTTGACAAGCTAAAAAATCTTGAAATTAGACAACAAATCTTGTTATTGTCTCTTACAAGATAAATTAACTATGATGGGATTACGAGAGAGAGAAAACTTGGCTCATTTAAAAAAATCAGACTTGAATTTTCTTGCTTCTAAAAAAAAAACCGCTAAATTTGATGAAATGTTAAACTAAATGGAGTTGTAATTGAGTTTTAACACAGAACTTCCTGAAACAAGAAATGTCAAGTGAAATGTTCTTATTTTAAGAACACAACAAAGCCAATGAGAACAAGAACTGAAACGCAGAAGCAAATCTACCGTGTTACAAGAATCTTTGTCTGGTGTTGTCAAATTTTCTCACCCCGTTGGCAGATAATTTTACTTGATTAAAATATTTTTTACTCATTTTGTTTTTTACTTTCCTAACTTTTCACATGCATTTTTTGCATTGCGTGAGATTGAGCAAAGTGTCAGACGTGAGGCTTTCATCATTGAGAGTGTGTTTCCTGGACAGTGTGTGTGTGCATTCAGTTTGGTAGAGGACGATAAC
Source organism: Paedocypris sp. Pulau Singkep (assembly GCA_017309775.1). NCBI lineage: Eukaryota > Metazoa > Chordata > Actinopteri > Cypriniformes > Paedocypris > Paedocypris sp. Pulau Singkep. Next base: position 782,602 of record MU204326.1, on the reverse strand, counting down.
AGCATTTGTCCTTCGCTATGTGCTAAGCGCACGCCTGAAAAAACAATTAGTCCATGTTCAGAGTCAGTCTGCCATTTCTCACCCCATTAGATCCAGTCCGGTGGATTAATTCATCGCGCCGTCCCCGACTTCAGTAAGTGATCAAAGCTGTTTTCCCCTCAGCATGAGCGCGCAGAAAAGTGGAAGATGGATTGAAACGAGGAGAAAGGGAAAGAGGTAGAAGTGCAGAAGGCGGCTTGAGAAAGACACTGCGTTATCCGAACCTGATCTTCACTGCTGGAGACTCAACACGTTTCCTGTCTGTTTGAGTAGCTGTTTGTAGACTTCTGAAAGTGTCTGGGAATTTCAAGCATTTTTTTTCGAAAACGCACTCGTGAAAAACAAAACAAACGGACTTTCAGGAAACGGTGAATACGTAGAGGAGCTGCAATCCTTGGTCGAGGATTTCGTCATTTTAAAACGAGCCTCGGCACGAGTGTCTTGAGAGTTTGCGGTATTACATCAGCGTCTCACTGAAGAGACAGTTTGCTTAAAAATTAAAACCCCGTCTTTATTTACTCGCCCACGCGGCACGTGGAAGAGAGCGAAAATGTTGATTAAAGTTCGATAAAATACGGCCTAATTAGCAGGAGAAGGCCTTCGAAATGATGCAACACTCCTTACATTTTTCAAGATTATGACGCATTTCGCTATTTATTTTTACTGTGGCCAGCAAGCTACAATTCACCATTAAAGCGCTTCAAAGCAAAGTCGACATGTTCAACACGCCATTTTGGCGTCTACATGGTGCACAACCAATCAAAACTACCGATCAAAAACACCCATAAGTGAGAGAAAGAGTGATTGTGTGAGTCCTGCTCTGTGATTGGCTCACAAGTCTCAAGTCTCCGCCTTCTGGTACAGAGTTGCTGGGATTGGCTGCAGCTCCTCGTTAACCAGAAATGGAAAAAAAGTGGTTTACAAATGGATTGACAAGTGGATGAATGTGTTGATTTTGCGTATTATTGTTGTTCCGAGAATCAGCGTTCCAAAATGTAAATTATGTAAACACATGGAAAACAATAAAGGACGTCACTCACGTTCTGTACAAAACGGTGGCTTAAACGAGTGCTAATAGGCTAATATTTATTGTTGGCATCTTTCAATAAAAGTCGCATTGATGGTCAACTTGGTTTAATCCAGAATTATTCATTCCTATTAACCCAACACGAGATCTGAATAAATACACAACCGTCTTGAGGAGAAGGTCAATCCTAATCAGAAATACAACACGACTACAAATCAAACGCCAGCGAGTGAGAAAAGAACCTTCCAGTTGTGTAATGTGGAGTGACACTGACATCAGCATCAGTCCAAATCAAAAGGTGCTAAGCGTCTACGACAGACGGAGCCACTGCTGAGGTGACACGCTCAGTTTGAGGAAATAATCTGGAGCCGAGCAAATGAGATCAGAGGCAAACGGCTCCTCAAAGAGGCGGAATTATCCCAGCCCGCTGGGGGGCGGGGCCGTGGGAGGCGGCTTGGGATCAAAGTGGATGGCCGACACTGGACCTTGATGTATCGGCGATCGAACACGGGAGAGCAAAAGGCTCCGGCTCTTTTAGAGGAAGTAGAAAAAAAAACACCCACGAAGATATGAAAACACTTCTCGCTGTGGCACCTCATCGTCTCACTTTCTACTTTGACATGAGACATAAATCTCTAAAGATGGCGCTATGAACGAACGTGTTTTTTTTTATATTCATCGTAACACCTCTAGTAGAACACCACCTCCAATAGAACACCACCTCCAATAGATGGCGTTCTACTAGATAATGATCAAGTCTAGGTATTAAAATATCATGGTCAACAGTGTTGAAAGCAGCACTAAAATCTAACAGAACTAAGAGTGAGACGTTCCCTTTATCTGATGCCATTAGAAGATCGTTGGTGACTCGGATTAGTGCCGTTTCTGTGCTGTGGCGCGGTCTAAAGCCCGATTGAAATTGTTCAAATCTATCGTTCTGTTCCAGAAATTTACAGAGTTGTCCCGAAATAACTTTTTCAAGAATTTTAGATAGAAATGAAAGGTTTGAAATTGGTCTATAATTAGCAATCATGTCGGCATCAAGATGTGGCTTCTTGATAAGCGCTTTTATGACGGCCTGTTTGAACGCTTAAGGCACGTGACCTAGAACTAGTGACGAATTTATAATATTCAAGATTGGTTTGATAACTAATGGTAGGATTTCTATAAGTAAAAAAGTTGGTATAGGGTCGAGTAAGCAGGAGGTCGTCTTGGTCTTAGCTATAATCTTAAAATCTTAAATAGAGCGCCACCTTGACTGAAGAGTTGAAAATTACAACACCATGGCGTTCTATTAGAGGTTTTAGGTTATATGTCAAGTGTGTTTATATATTTTACACCGTCTCGAGTTCCACAGTTGCTTATTTACTGTTCTGTTGAGGTCATGGTGTGACTTGTTTGCCCAGCAGCTTTTCTTTTTTTCTCGTGTGCCTTATTTATCACACATACCTGAAATCCATCCAGAATTCGATCCGAGGTCGTCTAGAATTCTGCTGCGGGTCACCAACAAACACAACGACGTTTACTGTGTCTCTACTTCAGCGTTGACAGCAAGCATTCTCAACATTGTGACGCTACACCTAGTAGTAAATGCCCACACACTTTAAAAACCTTTCTATTTCTGGGTCAGAAGGAGATAACAGATAATGTTCGGCTCAATTTGACCCTTCAGACAAAATGAAAGCTAAAGAGAGTTTAAAAAATCTAATACTAATTGTTTTTTTTGCAACAACGAGACATAATACACCACTGTCTCACACTCTCACACACACACACACACACACACACACTGTTTACGGGAACTCTTGGCCTAACTTATATGCCTAATAAAAGGCCTAATAAATCAAACTGACCCACGGACATTATTGATGTTTCTCTGAAACGAACAAAACAGGTTAAAAATAAATATGTAAATAAAATGAAATTATTATGAACTTTGGTCGTCCTTAATGACAAATGTGTTCACCGATCTGTCAAGACACTTCAGAAGACAGCGAGGCAATGGAACACAGAGATTAAACTGGCTCGGATGAAGATAAGACGACGCGATTGATGCCAAAATTACTTTGAATTAAACATCGAGAAAACTGCTCAACTCAGACACTGCGGTTGAGAAATGTGATGAAGTTATGGATTTGGAAAAGTGTGCGTATTGGTTCGTCTGTTTTCTGGACAGTGTTGAGATCATTGCGAATGAGTTCAATAAAGGTTTGTTTTCAAAAGTTTGCGCCTTATAATCGGGTGCTTTACGTTTGAATATAGATACAAATAATTCAAATTCATACATTTGACACCATAAGTATATTTAACCCTCCAATTATGTCCGAGTCAAATTGACCGGTTTTCAAATTATAGAAATATTTTTTAAATACTTGAACTTATTTTTTCACTTTGAAACTTCTCCTGCTTGGCTTATTTGGTGTATATATCATGTAATAAAATATAATAATTCAGTTGACACATTTGTAACACCACGCTACATGTTTATATGACAAAGATACTGTTTGGGTCAAATTGACCCGTGTTAAAAGTTTCAAAATAATAAAAAAAAAATCCTTTAAAGTATTTTTTTTACTTTGAAACTTCTCCTGCTTGATAGTTAGTGTGATTAACATAAAAACTAAAATGTTTCTATTCACATATATTGTAACAATAATTGGGAAGGTTAAGTCAAGTTTTCTAACATACAACATGTTTTTTAAGCATTTTTAAGAGATTATATTAATGTTGGGTGTTATTGTCTCGTCTGATCACGTTCGATCGCTCTGCGGCGCTTAAGCTCTCCCTCTCAGCAAAAAGTACTTCCAAGTATTTCCTGGAAATACTGTTTTCCAAGAACAGTGTCCTGCTGGCTCTATGATCTGAGGAATCTACATGAAGTAATCTCCTCCATCTTAGGGACTTTGGAGTGTAACACGGAGCTTAGCTGTGGTCTGGTGGGAAGCTGTGTAGAGGAAGACAGAGTAAACAGTCCCAGTGAGAGAGAGAGAGAGAGAGAGAGAGAGATAGATAGATAGATAGATAGATAGATAGATAGAATGTTAAAAATCACATAGTTGTTTACAATATCAGGAATTTGGGTCATGGAACACAGATTCAAACCGTCTTTAACTTTGTATTTTGAGTCAAGCTGCATTTTAAATAACGCTAAAGCCCGAGCAATCCCAGTAATGGTGAAGCGCTTACGATGCGTGTTTCTCGACTCGCTCCGCGTGATGTGTTGATGCGTGTGATTTTCAGCAGAGATCGATACATATTTCGCTCTCCAGACACACATTTCTAGCTGACGACTCACAAACAACTCCAGCC
>MU204326.1:740038-778202 GCA_017309775.1 Paedocypris sp. Pulau Singkep | reverse complement strand
GCAGAACAAAGTGAAGCCTTGTTCTGTTTCACTCTCGTCACAGTACGTTCCCTGTGAAATAGAACGCACACCACAGTACGACTTACAATGGAGTTCAAAATATTCACAACGGCTTTCACTCGCAGCAGATACTTCAAGCGAATTGATGTGTGTGGTAGTGACGATGAAATGGCCTTCGCAAACGGGTCTCACGCTATTTGTCTGATTTGTTCAATTCATTCATTCATTCATTCATTCATTCATTCATTTATTCAAACATGTACATGTCAAGTATTAACAACAACATAAGGCCACAAAATAATAATAATAATATTAATTTTAGTATGTTCATAATGTTAAAATTGTTAATTTCCTCAATACATGTTTGAAAGGGAGTAGAAAGAAGTACAACTCAATAAAGCTGAACTTCAAATTCAAGTCAAGTTTAGTCAACTTTATATATAAAAGCACTTTTAAAACAGCAGACTGAGCAAAGTGCTTTACATTAAAAAAACTGTCACGATGATCAACAGCACAACCACAACAAATTTAACAAATACATATTAGTGCTGTCAAACGATTAAACATTTTTATCTAGTTAATCGCACTTCCCTGATCAAATTAATCGCGATTAATGGCGATTAAATGATTAAAGCTTGGAATGATCAGCTTCTGATCATAATGAGCCACACCCGGGTGACACTAGCATTTCACCAAACCGAAAGTAAAAAATAAATGCAACTGTGATTAATGGCGTTAAAAAAAATTTACTCGATTAAGCACTTAAAATGAATTGCGTGCGTTAACTAGTTAACTTTGACAGCCCTAATAAATATACAAATATTATTAAAAAAGCACAAAAAATAAAGAACTAAAAGAATGACTAATATCGAAATTAATTGCAGAGTACATTGTGAATCCATTCATCCCTCCATCGATTTTCTGAACTGAATTTTTCATTTCTGGGCCACGTGGAAGCTGATTCCAGCCAGTCTGTGTGTGTGTGTGTGTGTGTGTGTGTGTGTGTGTGTGTGTGTGTGCGATTGTGTGTGTGTGTGTGTTCCTGCATTTACCACAAAATTAGGCCTAGAATGCTAGTTTTTAGCACAAAGTGGGGCCCCGTTGTGCACTTGTGGGGTCTTTGATCGCTACGCAATAACTAAGAATCTTCCGTCTAATGAACTTTCAAACGGATGATTTTGAGGCAGTGAACCGCCATCTAAAACCAACATGAAAGGTCACATTCTTCTACCCGATTCGCTCTTAACGACTCGCCATAATCACGCTGTCAGTGATTCAAAGCAACTGTGTCGTGTCTTCCCAGCAGCCGCATGTGCCGTAGCTTCATCACAGGCTCTGTGTTAAAGGACGGAGCTCAGGCAGAGACGCCGCACTGGAGAACAGATAAGTGCTCTTTGTCCAAATGACACTCGTCCCTCTCATTACACGCTGTGAGACACTCTCTCCTCTTCGTCTCGTGTCTTTCACTCTCTCCTCTTCCTCACACGCTCCTTTCACTTCAAGACCTTGTGTTTCTCGATGAAGCCGAGGAGAGGCTGTGATTGGCCGGCTACGCACCAGGGCTCGTTTAATTGCGAACGGGAGTGTTTGTGTTATCGATGGTTTTGGCATGTAGCGCTCCATAAGTTTCCACACCGGGGAGAATTCCGAAGCGGATCGACTTGACGCGAGCAGAGCCGCTGGATAGTCTCATTAATGAAATATATTGATTAGCAAATTCCGAGCAGCTTGGAGACGACTCCGGGGAGAGAGTTGTCTGTTTCGATCAGCGTGATAATGCAACGCTTAAAAGCCATTACGTTTGTCTCCAATGGGTGGAATCTTCTAACAATATTACGGATGATATAAGACAACACTCGGCGGGAAAATATTTATTCCTATCCAGGTGGATTCAACAGCTATTGTGTGGGATAATATGAATATATATTTTATACCGAATATATGAAAAGGTTGTTGCATTTTTCTTTATTCACTTGGACAGTTTGATCCGTCATTAATGGAGTTATGTGTGTTTTCTCAAGCTGACAAACTGTAAAAAGATTTATGTCAGAGCAACAAGCAAACAAAGGTTTTCTACGCAACTAGAATTGTCACTTGAATAAGTTATGATAAATAATGAGTTGTGTGAGACACCTAGCCATTTCAGGACCAGGGACAGTGATCGCCGTTCTATTAATATATATTTTATACCGTATATTATATTTGAAAAATATTTTGCGAGAATGTGGCAGCGAAACTACTGGCTCGAGAAAACAAGGCAAACTTCTGGTCGGTTTGCATGAGTAGATTCAATAAAGTACACATTTTTTGAAATTGATATTTAGAAAAGCGTTATTATTCCATTTAGAAAACCACTATATTTTGATAAGCTGCACAGTAATGCTCTCTATGTAATATTTTAGTATTTTATGCAAAGGTTGTTGTAAATGGTAGGGACGGTGAAATATTAATAAATTAAAAAATAAATACATTTATCAGAGACTGAGAGAGAGTGGAAGTCTCTCGTGTATATATATATATATATGTATATATATATATATATATATATATATATATATATATATATATACACACACGTGTGTGTGTGTGTGTGTGTGTGTGTTTGTGTGTGTATGTATATGTGTGTGTGTGTGTGTGTGTGTGTGTGTAATATATTTGTATAATAATGTACTTGTCTATATGTGTCTTGTGTATTTGTATATGAGTGGGACAGGCAGAGAGAGAGATATAGAAAGAGTGAGTGATAGAGAGAAAGAGAGAGAGATAGAAAGAGAGAGAGAGAGAGAGAGAGAGAGAGAGAGAGAGAGAGAGAGAATATATGTATGACAAAGGAGAAAAAGAGGCAAGAAGACAGAGGAACGAATATAAACAGAGAGATGGAGAGAGATAGTCAGAAAGAGAGAGAGGATGAGAGAGACTTTCTACCACCTATTGTGAAGGATTTTCTCTTGTATTTAAACGCATTCTTTCAAGAACTCCTTTTTTTCAGCCCAATCGGAACACTGCGTGAGCTAGAATGACAGCATTTCCCTCAGCGTTTGTTTGCAAGGATGATCTTAGCCGGAGGCCGTTAGCATTAATTAAGAAGCTTGTGGGGTTGAGTTTGAGTTTGAGATGTGAGCTGCTAAAGCGCTGCGGAATGACAGAAGTGATGACTAATTCAGAGCTGTTTGTGCTGTTTTACGTAAGTTACTGGTCGCGTTACGTAACTCTCTCCCGTATCAGCACAAACTCGCAGCACTTTGAAGTCAAACAGGGTTAAAGGGGACGAACAGTCGATTCACACGCACGTAAACTCAACATGTGCTTCTAGACCAGGGGTGTGCAAACTTTTTGATTGGCGGGCCACATTGGGTTCTAAGATTTGACCAAGGGGCCAATGTTAATACTAGTACAATTCTTTTTCGTACATTTTGTGTTTATGGTTCCGCTTTTTGAAAAGTATTACATGAAATGAAAAAAAACCTTTATAACAGATTAACCGGATTTACATAAAAAAAATTTGGAATTTAATGTAATTTTTACAAGTTCGTCGTAGTTTGCCTACCTTAGTGCTTAGTGCTCCGGGTTATGAGATGAGTACGTCCATGCGTTTGTTTACTCAAGTGCTTTTCCATTTCCGAGTCGTGGGGAGCTCTAGCCAATCCAAAACTCTCAACCTGAAGGGAGGACACACCCTCGATGGGTGGCAACCAATCACAGAGAAGGACACACATTCACACTCTCACTCACACATGAGCGATTGTCTGCCGATTTTCCTGATTTCGGACCGTGGGAGGAAACTTGGAGGAAACCCACGCAAGCACAGGAAGAACTTCACACTTGTTCAAATCTTTTTGTATAGCGCCAGAGGTGTAAAGTACTTGAGTAAATGGTCTTTGTTACTTAAGTATGTTTCTTGCTACTTTGTACTTGTATCAAAGTATCAAAAATAAAAGCGACTTTTACTCTCAACTCCACTATATTTGTAATCGAGTATCTGTATCTTTACTCCACTACATCTGAATGGACACTTGCCGTTACTCGTTATAAGATGTGAACATCTTGTTTAATTTACTAATCAGAATTTGACACAATTTTTGTCCGCACACTTCTTCGTTTTCTTCGCAAACTGTTTGTTTTCCGTTAATGACGACGTTCCGGGCTGGAAACCCTTTGCTCACTCTCCTCACCAGACTCTGCAGTGTCATTCTATCTGATGTGACCCCATTATTGTGCCTCCCTGAAGTATCATCCAGCATCGAGTGCCATCCATCAGTTACTCTTCTAATACGGCCAGAAGAATTAAAGATTTTATCTGACGTTTGCCATCTACACATTCCCTCCTGGACTGATCATCAATACTCCTTAACGTAATGCTCCAGGACGCGTATATTCTCCACCGCTGCATGTTCCCCGCTCCGCGTCTACAATCTCCTGTGCTTTATTTTTAGCTTGATCCATATGTAGTGTGGGCACGGAGCCGTTTACTGGGCCACGGCGAGTCGTGGTGTTTATAAATAGCCGAAGCGAGCATTATTCCTACTTCATCAATCACGTTCAGGCGCGGGCGAGAGACTTGAGGGTGTAGTTGTGCTGTAGTCCTGCTTCCCTTGGCTCTACAGTGGCGAGGATGGAGAGAAGCAGATGCTGCTGAGCCCAGAGGACAGAAGAAGAAGAAAGGGATTTGCCAGTCAGCGGAGAGGTGAGGGATGAAAAATAAGTGGATGCGGTGATTGCCTCCACATCATCATCTAGATCACATGTCTCAAACTCTCGGCCCGGGGTTTTGAGTGAATAAAAATAAATACCAAAAAATAAATTAAAAAGCGTGCGTTGACCAAAAGCTACATTTCCCACAATGCCTTTCGACTACAGTAGCCACACAGTGTTTCCACAGTTTGATGTTATTTTTCTTTATTCACTTGGACAGTTTGATCCGTCATTAATGGAGTTATGTGTGTTTTCTCAAGCTGACAAACTGTAAAAAGATTTATGTCAGAGCAACAAGCAAACAAAGGTTTTCTACGCAACTAGAATTGTCACTTGAATAAGTTATGATAAATAATGAGTTGTGTGAGACACCTGGCCACTTCAGGACCAGGGACAGCGATCGCGGTTTAACAATAAACTTGTTTAACATTAAAGAGTAGTTACATTTATTTTACATTATTTTTGATTACATGTAGTTACATTTATAAGTTACAGACATTATGCTGATGTGGTTCTTGGTGAAAATGAGTTTGACACCCCTGATCTGGACCTTCTGAACGGGCCCGTGTCTGTCTTTAAGTCTAGTCAGCTGAAATGTGAAATCCAGGGAGACAGACGTCTGTCACTTCTCTCTTTTAAGCACAAAAAGCAAGAGGCGCACACACACACACACACACACACACACGGTGGAGTCTTTTCATCTTGTAACCATGGCAGTGTGCAGAATACAGTAAGAATCCAGACAATAACAAAGTGCTTACATAAGTATCGCACCGCAAAGACTGACTCCTACCTGATTCCATCCTTCTTTACCTTGGACCGTTTTCCCGTTTTTTATCTCCTCGCCATTGCTCTATACAGCTACAAACCCTCAGTGCGACGCATTTGATCCGTATCACGAAAGTCACCTTTCCCTTTCGCTCCAAAATGGCTCAATTAACCCATTCCCAATCAGAAAAAAAGAGCAAATTTCAAATATCGTCTTTTTAGAATCACCAGCATCGTCAACCGGCCCGACAAACAGTTTCTATGCAACCAAAATAAATTCTAGAAATCTTGAATTTTTCCTGTAAATTGGTTCTAAAGACAAACCTCCCCAAAAATATGCAGTGCTGTCATCACGAGTGTCAATAGCGTGAATATAGCAGTGTATTTTACAACATACCATATCATTAAAATGCAAATATTAATCCAACAGAGTAAGACCAAACCAAACGCCTGGGCTCGCCCCGTGCGAACTAGTGGAATAAATCTGACGCCTCTTACCTCCCGCAGTTCATAAGCCACATCCTTCAGCTCCTTGAGGATTCCTTCCAGCTGCTCGATCACCATCTTCATGTGGCTGCGGATCTGTTCTCTCTGGCTGGGGCTCTCAGAGGGTTCCCGGGCTGGAGCTCCACTCTGGGACATCCTTCACTGGGTGCTCACGGGCCAGGGTGCGGAGCGCTGAGGGCAGGGGCGAGCCGAGCCACCATCCATGTCTGGGGCCTCCAGGAGCCGCAGTGCTACTGATCCGATCAGGGGCTCGGGCTACACGGGGAAGGTTCAACATTTTAACAATGCCTGGAGAGCTGAGAGACCTCGCTGGGTCTGGGCTCAAGCCTCCTTTTGCTGGGTTCTGCGGGGCATCTTTGGGCTCCGGGGCCTAAGGGTGGTTCTGGAATCATTGGAGGACCAGACTATTCGTTCCCGGAATGACACACACCACGAAATGTCCCAAGATGAGGAAATCGGAAGCGCTGTGGGTCACTCTGGGGTGGATCACTCTGGCACGGGACTCTTCTGAGGGAACGTCGGACTCAATGGTGTCTGTGGCTGAGAGATCTTCTCCTCCGTGAATGCATGTTGGTGGCAGTCACATGCGGTGAGAGAGATTGATCCCCACGTCGTGTGAATTTCCACTCTGGAACCTTATAAAATCCAATCTAAGGCCAATTGCGAAAATCCCAAGCGCTTGTTTTCCGCCCGCAGTGAACGGTTTGCTTTAAAACTTTTAGGACTTTTTTTTGTCCTCCTCCATCTTTTGAGCGAAATTTCAAATCAAAAGGTAAAACAGTCCTCGTTTGTGAGTGAATCTAGAGCAGAGAGACAAATGGAAAATGACACACTCAATTCCAACAGCAAAGAACATATTCTTCGCAGTATTTTCAGAGAAATGCTTGAAGAATGATGGGAAAACGATACTCACGTTAGCTGTGGGATTATTCTCTCAGATTGAGGTGTGCAAATCCCCCGAGGGTCTCAGATGGCACGGACTGTCTTCCCACGTCTTTAATGAAAACAAATCTACACCTAGTTCCTTTTAGAGCCACGTGGAGGCCAGTCGGCGCGTTCAAAGGAGCTGTGAATTCTTCATGTCGTCAGGGGAAGTAAATTCCGAGTTCCGGGAGTCGGAAGAGAAGAAAAGACGAAATTGACCCTTCAAAAAACAGGTAGGAGAAAATCTGACTCAACACCTGGAAAGACAGGAGGGAGAGCGATTCCTCTTGTTTATCTCACAACGTGTCTCTTCCTGTCAGCTTTCCTCTCTTCCGTATTAATCATTCTGCCCACTTTCTCAACGTCTTGATTCTCTCCATCAGCCGATTCAGTTTATTACACAAAATCAATTTCCCACCCAACAGAACGGCATGAAAAGCTGAGGCTTTACAAAAATATCAACACTAAAGATGTTGGCACCCTGCTTTGGGAAGAGAGGGCACGATTGTCTTCCCTCCCTCCCTCTATCCCTCTCTCTCTCTCTCTCTCTCAACAGATTTCCACAAAACACAGCTTCAGCCTTCCTCCGTCACCATCATTCACACCGACACTTATCACCCACAGTCACCCACATTGTTCTCCTACCCACACTTTTGTCTTCCCCACACTTAATCCCACTCTCTCACTCCGTCCATCCACTCGCCTACTGTTAGACGGAGGGTTCAGTCCAGACTGTCCTTCAGTGAGAAAGTGAGGTGGGAATAATCAGATGCTTGTCTTCGCCTTGGCTCCTGGATCTCCTCGGATGCTCTTGTTGCTGCTGATGCTGATGCTGATGCTGCCTCGTCCACATCCAGCCTCTCCCGTGATGCTGCTATGGAACAGACATCTCCTGTCGCCCGTGACGACAGTCCTTTACAGAGGGAGGGTTGATGCTTTTACCTCAGAATCCGAAGCCTGTGGAGACGCGGACAGACTCTCTCTCTCTCTCTCTCTCTCTCTCTCTCTCTCTCTCTCCTGCACACACTGGCAGACGGAGAAAGGAAGAGGCAGGAGTTTATGGACAGGCTTTGGCTGCTCGTGGAGACGGCTCTCTCGCTGTCTCTGAGGGGCGGGGGGGGGAGGGGTCAGGAGATTTAAAGAGACAGTAGCCAATATCACCAAGACTGCTTTTTTGAGACTTGGATAATTGTCCTGACTCTCTCTCTCGAGCTGGTCTGTGTTTCTCATCACTCGCCGGTCTTTCGTCATATTTGTTTGCTTCGAGAGAGTCGTGCTCAATATCAGAATCTAGAATCGAAACCAAGCAGGTGAATAATGTAACGTAGAGGAACACAACAGATTTTAATGTGGTATAGACAGTTAAACGCAATCCTGTTCATGCTGTTTTGTATTTTGGAACATGGAAAGCAATTCCTTTATTCACACTCATATATATAATCCAATATATACATATATAAATGTGTGTGTGTGTGTGTGTGTACTCACACACGTCATATGCCTGTAATAATCAAGCGATACGGCAAACCCTGGTTTGGCCCAAATAGCTCCTGCTGTGTTTTGTATTTTCTTCTGCAAATTGCGAAAATGATGCCGAGTTAAATATTCCCTTTTGTATGTTTCTCCTTGATCAATAAAACATTTTCCCCTTCATAAGCTCGGCACATTAATAAAGTGTGCACTTTTGGCCTCAGACAAAGCATCCACAGGGTTTGTAGTGTGCTTGCTTACTTGCCAACTACTGTATTGACATTGCACGAGTTGTTTTTGTTTTCTTTGTTCTCTAAAGACTTTAAGCTTGAACCCAGAAAAGCAAAGTAATGATAAAAAAAAACACAAGTCTTTGGTTACAGCCAATGGCGGTTTTAGAAACAGGGCGAATCGTATCTGTTGATTTGAATCCGTAAATCGAATTTAGAAAAAGGAGAAAATAGGGAAAATTAGCAAAATATGAAGGTATGCCACTGTATTTTCTGTATCCATGTCATCAATAAAGAACTACATATATATGCTCCATACGTATACAGAGAAGTAATGTATCCGAGACAGATTGTTTTAATATATTTCATTATATATTTTCAAAATACATATATCCAATATATCCACATTTTTTTAATGTTTTTAACATAAACATGCCTATATTGTTATGAATTATAAGCATGAATGAATTTCAATAATGAATACATGAACAATAACTATGTTTTCCTGTATTTAAATGCATTCAATCGAATAGTAGAATACACTTTATATGGAAATATATATGTATATATATAATAATAAGTTTTTTAAATTATATAGTTTTAAAATATATATTTAGATGTATGTGTTAAAAACACAATTTTATGGCCTTTTAAGTATTTACCAAATTATGTAAATGCATTTTGCAGATTATACATTCAGTTTGTGTTTTTAAGTTTTGTAGTGTGATTTGACATTTAAAAAAGAACAAATAAATTGAATGAATTATTATTATTTTATAATTATTATTTAAAATATTACTTAGATTTATTCAAGTGTGTAAGGGTCTTGTCCAGGGCGTCATTCAATGTAAAAACGCCAAAGGTTACAGCAAAAAAAAAGTTGAGTGTTTACACACACACACACACACTTTTACTAAACAGGCACATATAGTAAACAACCAGAACAAAGCAGAGAAGCTTAACTTATCTTCCATTTATCAGCGACGTTACCGTGTTCCTTTGCTGCCTGGTAAGTGCTGATAATTCCGTCAGGAGAAGCCAATCTGTTGTATTATGTATTTCTACGTGTGTTAATTAAGGGCGTATTGATCTACAGGCGTGAAGAATGTGACGGGCAAAGACTGTGTTTGCGGAGGAAAACGTGTCCCTGAGGCTGTGCGTTCTCTTTCTTTTTTATTTTAATTAATTTATTAATTAATATTGATACTTATTTTTATTATCTTGTAAATTTTTATTACTATTTTTTATTTACTTTTTATTTTTTGTGTTATCTTTAATGCTTTGGGTGCCGGAATCTGCTTGTGTGTTCAGTGTGTGTGTGTGTGTGTGTGTGTGTATTCTTCTCACAGATCTGTAAACCTTCCGTGTGATGTGCGGCGACTTAAACTCGCAGATCTTTACAAACACGTGTTTCATGAATTCACATCTGGAACTATTGACCAATCATTGAGGCACGTGATTGGCCGCTCAATTGCCCCGCCCGCACCCCCCTCCTGATATATCTATAATGCTAAGGTCATTCAGACGGCTGGTTTTTACTAGCACTGCTGGAGAAAGGCCAAGGAAATATCAGCCCCACTTCATATTTCTGTCCGGGATTTATGGCGCCCGGCCCGATTATGGAGAAGTTTTATAGAACGCTATATTTTGCGCTCACAGGTGTATTACAGAGGAAGTCACTGGAGTAATGCTGCTTCAGAAGAGCCATTCGCCTCTGGGGTCTCAGACGCTTTTGTTTACACGGCTTTGGACAATCATACCACAGTTATTTGATACTCGCGCTTTAAGCATCGCTTTTTTATTAGACGCTGTTTCCTGTGTGCAGAGTGTGCGAAGGCACTTTCTCATAAGCCAAATCGTTCAGGTTCAAGTTCAAGTTCATTTATATAGCGCTTTTATTTTTCTTACTTGGTTCAGGTATGCTTTGGATCACAACTTAACTGGTGATTTTACACTGAGCAAAATGGAACTAAACAATGTTGGTTTGTACCTGATGAAAAAAGACGTGGTTTAACCATTTTAGCTTTGAAGATTTTTTTTGAGGCATTTCCTGCGTTTGTGGACCGAGGACGTGTTTGCCAACTGAATCATCTCGTGGAAAGTCCATTTAAGAACCTACTTTGGGGAATTTGAGCTCTTCAACTAAACTCTTTTTTTTTATTAGACGCGGTTTCCTCTGTGCAGAGATACGTGTTGTGTGAAGGCACTTTCTCATAAACCAAATCGTTCAAGTTCAAGTTCATTTATAAAGCGCTTTTCTTAGTCCGAGACCAAAGCAAAGACGCTCAAAAGTCCTCAAAAGTAAAAATGTCAATTCTTTATATGAGTTTTAAAGAAATTTGGGTCAAAAAAGAGTCATTTAAAAAGGAAAAATATGTCCGGAAGAGCAAGCTAGATCGCGACAGTGGCTATGAAAAAAAAAACCTATGGAGAACTCGACTTCCAGTTTCCTCTGGAACGCTAACATCACAAAGTCATTGGTGAAGATGCTTAAAAATCGCGTGGAGCCGAATCTTTATCTTCAGTTGGAGCTCCTCACCACAAGGTGCTACAGCAGCACAGTTGGAGCCAATGAGGAAAAGTGTTGAGAGCACCAGAGGGATTCCTGCTGAAATTATAGACGCCATGTGATGATCTAATGGTTCAATTAGGAACCTCCTCGGGGAAATTTTGAAGATTTTATGGCCTTTATCAGCCACAATTGTTTTTTCATATATAGTGTCACACACTCGTTCACACCTTTTTGCCCTTTCCCAGACTCTTCATTCATGCAAACATGCCTAAGAACACGCAAAGGCCAAATATTGGGCTTCAAAAATGGGTCTTGAACATCCCACTATATTAGGGTGACTATGTTTTGATTTCCAAAAAAAGAGGAGAACCGGCGAGACAAATTCAGCTGTAGGTTGATGAACACGCTTTAATAGGCTTCAATGGTGCAAAACTAACTTCTGTAATAAAAAAAAAATTTAATCTGTAAAAACCTAAACCTGTAACAAAAAAATAATCCTAGACTATTTTCTAATAAATACCTAAATTAATTAATAATATGAAATCGTAGTTTAAAGTTCAATAGCTTCAGGTTAAAACATAATGTCGACTTTGAAAATTGTCTCAATTTAGTTTGAAAAAAATCATCAAAATTAGCAAATTTTTCTAAGCAAGAAAATTCAAGTCCTCTTTTCTTGAAATAAGCAAAGTCCTCTCTCAGACCTCTCTCTAAGAGAACACACAAGATTTATTGTCTAATTTCAAGATTTTTAAGCTTGTCAATAATTTTCTTTTTCAAATCACAAATTGACATTTTGTAACTTTTATATTTCTTAATAGGTTCAGTTATGCTTGGATCACAACTTAACTGGTGATTTTACACTGAGCAAAATTTGGACGCAAACCTAAACAACATTGGTTTGTACCTGATGAAAATAGACAACACATGATTTAAACATTTCAGCTTTGAGGATTTTTTCGAGGCATTTCCTGCTCTTCCCAAGAGTGTTTGTGGACCGGGGACGTGTTTGCCAACTGAATCATCACGTGGAAAGTCCATTTAAGAACCTACTTTGGGGAATTTGAGCTCTTCAACTAAACTCTGACACATCGTCACCTCTATAGCTGAAGAAGTTAGTCCCTAAATGATCCCCTTATGTCTTTCCCATCTTCTCAATGTCCTCAACCTGTCCTTGCAAGGTTCCCAGCATCCCCAAGCTCAAATATGTTTGGTTTGCTGTTTGCCGAGGGCCACGAGACTCTCTGATGGACCACGCATCCCCAATCACGCTACGCTAACCAGGCAAAGCGTCCTGCTTGTCATTCAATACGGATCATAACGTTCCTGCCCGAGATCTTTCCCCCTTCCCATCATTTACCACGGCTCTTAGGAGATTCTTAGGTTGTGTTAGTTAGGAGAAATCGAAGCTGCTGGAGCCACGACGATGCATACGATTCAGTCTGGAGATTGACATGCAGAACGCCGGTCTGAGGAGCCGAGATTAGCTGCTGTGCTGCTGTGACAGTTCTTTTGATTCACTCGCAGCTCGCAAAAACATAATCAAGGGCGAGATGCCACTCACTGGCATTGCTATGGAGACCATTCTAGAACATTCCCTTCAGATAAAGTCTCCTTTCCCCACGTATGGCTGCATTACATCACAGTCACAGGAGCATCTGCGGGAGTTGCACATTTCTCGTTTGTTAATGACCATGCATTTTTGCGAAAAACGTGATGATGACAATTAAAAAAAATACACCGTTCAGAAGTTTGGGTTCACCTGGACAATTTTGAGTTTGCCGTGAAAAGTCACACTTTATTTTCTAGGAACAAGGACAGACTGTGGAGTTTCATGAACGTTCTCCATTTATGGCTTTTTTGAGCGTCTGATTGATCCACAAATGTGACGCTCCAGCTGCTGAGAGGAAGGTCAGTTACAGCTTCTTTAAGTTCAAGTTCAAGTTTGTGTGTGTTGCCCCGAAAACCAGACACTTACAGCTAGAACAGTTATTTACCACATTAGCAATGGAGAGTGTGTTTCTGATTAGATTAACGTTATTTTCATTGACGAAAAGACTGCTTTACTTTCAAAAATAAGGACAATTCAAAGTGACCCCAAACTTTCCCAGATTCTACAGAGCACACTATACTGACTTAAGCCCATCTAATTGTTTTACGTGTCTCACGTAGGTATTCAAAAACATTATTGATCACTCAACCATCCATCCATCCATCCTTAACAGCTTTCAATTGGTCAGTCACGGAGGGCGGCAGCCAATCCCAGCCACTCTAGGCTTGAAGGTGAGACATCGGAGACCAACCAATCACAGAGCAGGAGACACATACGCACACATGTACACTCTGCCAATACAAATTGCCCGCAGATGTGCAACAATCTTTCCTGCTCTTACCGAGACTAAGAGACTTGGCAATTGTTGATACGTGGCTCTTTGTGTTGGCAATCTTGCCTTCGGGAAATCTTAACCATGAGACAGAGCCAGAAGATTGGCTTCCTGAAGGAATTTATATATATATATATATATATATATATATATATATATATATATATATATATATATATAAGTAAATGGAATTCACCCATCAGAGCATCTTTAGTGTTCAAGAACATTTGTTAAGAGCATTTGTCTGGAAAGGCAAAGTTGTACTTACATTTCGATACACTCACACTTGCACTTACACCGATTGGCAATTATCCAGACCCCAATTGGACACAGTCCCTCCCAGACACGCCTCTAACCTGCCTCTGGCCCCACCCACTTCTAAGACGAGGGAAAGAAATTTAGAAATGAGAAAATAAACTATTTTGGTTTCATATACAGTCGACACCGGTTATTTGGAGCCCATCGGGACACGCTGCCCCGCCCCCTGATCACTCCCCTTCCATTATAGGCCAAAATAAGACGAGAAGTACACCTTAAAGTAATATTCTTTTTGATCTTTTAGGCCCTTGAGTTTGATCCCGTAAGCATTGTCTTTCCCAATGTGATGAAAATCCCCGTTTTGTGAAAGATTTATTTAATTCACCTCATAAATGTTCATCTAATTACCGCGTTTGTTTCTCTGTTTTTGCTTTTGCGAGAAAGGATGCTCTGTTCTGAAAAATATTTTATATTTCGCTAGACCGCGTCTATGAGTCGAGCCCCGCACTTTGGGACATACAAGACATCAAGGTCAAATACGGAGACCCACAAGGCTCAGTTCTCGGACCAATTCTGTTTCCTTTACACATGCTTCGCGTTGGTCTCGAACTAAGAAAAGCGCTACATAAATAAACTTGAACTTTGAGCCTGAAATTGTAGGGGAAAATCCTCGACTTATACTCAAGTAAATATGGTATTTGTTACAGGAACTCATAGTTTTGTATAAGTCTTTTTGCAGTGCAGGGTCTGGGCACCAGGATGAAAACAGTGTAAGTCATGCACACTTATCACATGAGCAAAGTGCTCTGTAGGCGTCGCCCGTCATGGACCCATCAGCCCCTTCTCAAAGCCTGTCATGGTTGCTACAGGCAGGCATCTGTTCGCTTGAAATCCGTTTGCTGTGTCTATAGCCTTCAGCCAAGACTCACAGGAAAATCCCTCTTTACAAAGCACATAATGCTTCACCGTTGTCCCTCCTTGAAACAGAGGACTCTATTTAGGGAGTATGGAGGGTTTTTTTTTTTTAGTTTGCTGCCTAAACAGCGAAACAGAGTCACTGAACCTCATGAGCACATTTGTCTTGCTGACCGCGGCAGAAAATGTCAAACTGAAAAGACGCATCAGAGGACAGTCTAACCGAGGTGTGGACAGTTGTGTGCATGGGCATGTGTGTGTGTGTGTGTGTGTGTGCGTTTAAAGTGTTAACTCTCTGGACTAGAATCCCTACTGTTGATTGTAAAATGTCCGCTATTTAGGTTGTGAGAGTTATGAGTACAGGCAAAAAAAAAAATGCTCTCGCTGTAAATAACAAGTTTGAAATATACCGCATTTACATGAATATAAGCACCCACCTGATTTTTCAAGCACAAAATAAAAATTCTCCGAAACATACAAATTTTACTAAATCAGACCGAGCGTTTTGATTGTGTCTGTTCCTTGGATTTTTTTCACATCCTGTCCGTGTTCTTCATTTTCAACTGTTTCGACTCTTTCTGCAATGACACATTTGACCCGCCTGTTAGCACTAAGCTAAGCGGTCGTGGTTTGTATGCTGTAATATAAATTATTGTAGAGTATTTAGATGAATCTTACTTCTTCCAGTGTTATTTAGTCGGTATTAAGTGTGGCGGCGTGTCTAATGTGTCTTTATTTCTGTTATTGAGCCAATAAAAGCTTCTACTGTAGCACGTCTGCTTTCTACGTTTTTGAGCGTCGAAAATTTGGGGGGTGCTTATATTCGCATAAATACGGTATAACCTTATTTGCACTCCAACCCTGTGATTTCCATACATTGCATTTAACCCAAAATCTTAAAACCAGTTCCAGTGAAACCATGGAATCACATCATCAATATTCTGCTAAAACATTACAAACACTAATATTAACGGCCAATACGTTACTTAAATATGTATGTGTTGCTGAATATGTATGTTTGTAAAGCATTTGACTTGCATTGTGTAGAATTGGTTTGCGGGTATTTAAATGTATTTGTTTTCTTGGATCACTTATATGTGCACGTACATAACTGGACAACGCAAGACACTATTGCTGGTTTGTGGTAAGAAGAATATTGCATTGTTTGATTGTGCTTTGTTTGTTTGTATTATCAGGCTTGGCTATCTCTTATCATCCCCGTATGACCTTTAAAGTCAGGCAAAGACTATATGTAGTGAAATACATTTTGTTTTCTCAACAGCGAGACAGCTGAAGGTTGGATGGTGATGACTGGAGTTTGCTCATGAACAATTGATGCACCAAGGCCAAGCCAGAGAATAGAGTCCATTATAAACACAGAAAATGTCGAAACACGACTTTCATTAAATAGTATTTATTTTGTGCGCTTTGAGACAGTTAAAACTGTGAAAAGCGCCCTACAAATACTCATATTATTATTATTATTATTATTTGAACTTGATCTCTGACCTCTAAACACGACCTCTGCCGTAACTCCTGGACAATAATACGCTTCTCGTGGTAGACATCTTGTTTTTTGCTTCTTTAAGGCGAATAAAAAAGGCATAATGAGGACATGTGCCGAACTCGCAATGACATTGAGTATCATGGATGGTGAGACAGCCGGACGCTGGCACGGGGCGTGGAAAGTGTTGGACACACTGGGGGCATCACTCTGGCTTGCCAGCTGCCCAGTGGCTCCCACCATTAAGCCACAAGCCCCAAGATCACAACCGCCAGAACACGGAAACTCCACAGCCTCCTACTACTGGGACAATAGATCACCTACAACTATAAAAGGAACACTCTCTCTCTCTCTCTCTCTCACTCCTGAGGATTAATGGTAGATTGATCCATAATTACTTTGGCTTTTTGCTTCTCAGCTTTGGCTTGGACCCTGGTTCCCGTGTCCAGTATGTCCCCAGTATGTTTGAGCCAAACCCAGCAAATCTTGGCCTGAAAGAGGGGCACGCATTCAGAGTTAAAAAAAAAATACACCTTGAAATAGCACGTCAAACAGTAGTAAAATGTGCCTCTTTGCCTCTTACTGGCTCTCAATGGTGGGAAAAATGCATGAAAAATGCCTGAACAACTTTACTTATAAAGCGCTGCCATTCCCACATTTTACCGGAAAAAAAACTATTCACACAACGTTTACAAAATCCCGGTATTTTTGGTGACATCATCAACTGGTGACAAGCTTTAAACAGCTGTGCCTCAGTAAACACGAATAACGGCCGGTAATTGTTTCAACAAGTTCCTTTGATGCATGAAATTTGGTTTTATTTTTAGATCATTTTAATCACTCATTTTAATTCAAATTTTTTTTTTGTGCTTTTTAGTAATATGGATATTTATTTGTTAATTTTATTGTGCTCATGTTTTTGGATCATGTGATTGTTTTTTAATGTAAAGCACTTTGGTCAGTCTGCTGACAGTCATCCGCCAGAATTACTAGAAGCGCTTTGATTTACAATGCAGGCAATACACCGGGAACGTTACAGATTCCCATTCCGGAAAATTCCCGGAAACGAATTTTCCGGCATTTGTCACACATTAGTGCATTCAGGCAATATGCCGGTATTTTTGCCGGGAATGTCAGTAAGTGTGAACGGGGCTGTTGTCTCCACACCAGGTGCAATCTGAGCCCTGGACGCTTCGTTCTGCGTTCTGAACTCGGAATGTTCTCGGAATGAGCGGGTGACTGAAACTCTCACCAATAGGACGTGGCTTCCCGGATGAACCCGCCACATCGGAGCGTCTTCCGCAGGAGGTAGAGAGGAAACTGCTCAGGCTTCAACACTTACGCAACGCCGTCGACTTTCATTCATTTGATTTGTTTCTAAAGTTTGTTATAATTCGTCGTCTTTCCTCCGGCCTAACAGAGTGCCGGAATGCCTCAGAGTCAAGTTTGATTTTTTTGGGGGGGGCGAAGCATAAGCTTCACAGACGTACACCTTCAATGCATTATACGTCCCTTTGAACACGGGAGTCTTCCGAATGCATAAATGTAAATGTATTCTCTCTGACTCCATTATCCCTCACTACTTTGGATGCCTTCAATCAGATTCCCGGTAAAAGGGATTAAATTTGCATCTCACGCCTCACTTGCACGCTCGCCCGTATTATCAGTGCATTTTCAGAGCAATTGACCACTTTTATTCTCGCTGCCGCGTGGCATGAAACATCAGACGCATTTTAGATTTAGAAGGCTCCCAAAAACAAAACGGCTTCAGAATATTGAGGTGTTAAAACAGTTTTGCACAGAGAGCAAGGTCAGACGAATGTGTGTTAAGCGTTCAACTTGGTACCGCATTTTTCGCCATATAAGACGCACTTTCTCTTTCCCAAAACTGAGGGTGAAAAGTTGGTGCGTCTTATACGGCGAATGCAGAGATCCGCGGAGCGCGCTAACCGCCATCTAAGTGTGCAATACCGCGGTGTTACATACGTTGTCTCGCTTTCTTTCTCGCGCAGAATCTTGTGAAACAATGAAACCACGATTTACAAACGAAAACAGACTTTGATCAAAATAAAACAAGCAGATTTTCTCGCGCGCGTCTTTAAAACTAACAGCCGCTCTTCTCTTAAAGGCACAGCGCAGTAAACGGAGCGTCAGGCGTATGCACGTGAAGTACAAACTGTGTTCGATTAGTAATGTCTGTGCCGTCATTGATAGTTGTAAGTTACAACTTGTAACGAAACTAATGTGTAATACTGTATTAAGGTGTTTATATACTTATATAAAAATCTAATTCAAGAATTATCACGGTATCCACGGTATTGCAAAATCCATATCGCGGCTCATCTCAATACCGCGCAGCGCTACATCACTGTTTACTGACTTTACTGACTGTTCATGTCACATGTTTGGCATACAATTGTTCTTAAACTGCTGTTAAATATTATTCAGTTGATATACAATATTTTATTACAGTATTTGGGTCAGAATCTTTTTTTTCTAGATTTTCCTCCATTAAAAATGGGTGCGTCTTATATGCCAGTGCGTCTTATAGGGCGAAAAATATGGTAATGGCTTATATTTAGGAGCCTGTTAAAGTTGATGTTGGTGTCTCTCCTCTCCATCTCCAGTGTGGGGGAGTCAGGAGAGTCTTCTCTAACTGGCTGTGACGTGAGAGAGCATTAGGCCAGGAGCTGTTGATGGAGTGGTTGATTGGACCCGTCACCTTGTATTGTGGCGGTGCAGCTGAGCTACGGTAAAGCCGAGCTGTCACCAACCCAGCACACTTTAAAACCACACCACTCGTCCCTCAAACCCCTGCCGTGCTAAACGAGTCTCTAGGCCAATACGGGTGACAAATAATCAATGACGTCCTCATAAGCTTCAAACGTGTCAAAAAGTGTCTGACTGACATTTGTGAGAAGTCCGAGTTTGTTCATCACTGCTCGAGTCCTTCTTTTATAAGGAAACAATGTCATTTCGAAATGGCAAAGTACTGGAGAGAAGAAAATCAATTGTGTACGACAAAGATTCACTTCATCAGGGTGGGAAATGCATGGTAGCTTTTGGAAGATTACATTGTGTGGTCCGACATCTCAGGTCCAGTTTCAGTTGTGTTTCTTCCTATAAAAGATGCATGAAAGACACTTATATGAGGACAACAAACCGTATTTACGAGAATATATTTTTCAGGCACAAAAAAATTGTGACTCGTATCATTTTGATATCGTTTTACATGAATAATAGATAACAAAAAGTCGATTCTAGTGGTCAGGACTTCATTTCCCAAGATCCTTTGCTCTCCAGTCAAACATGTTTCAAGCTCTCTGTTTATCTGACGCCATGTGAAGAGGAAGGATTATTATCCCCTGTGCAGCAGACCCAGCGTTTTGATTGTGTCTGTTCCTTGGTTTTTTTTTTACCCGTGTTCTTCATTTTCCACTGTTTCGACTGTTTTGACATTTTCTCCGATGACACATTGGACTCGTAGCCGGTTGTGCTAAGCTAAGCAGTCGTGGTTTGTTGTAATTTAAACTATTGTACAGTGTTTATTCTACCTACTCGCTAATCACCAATCCGTTGTTTACTTAATGGGATCATCTTCTCTTGTAGGGAAGTTATGGCCTAGTGGTAGGGAGACGGACAAACCGCAAACAGGTGTTGGAGGTTTGAATCTTGGACCGATTGATTCTACAGTCGAGCTCAGACCACTTCTCAAGCCGCTCAAAACGTGTTGGACATGGGACAAAAAGTCGAGGCATGTGCTGGTCACACTTCAGAGAAATCAGACTGGAGGATAATGACCAGTTGGATACCCAGTGCTTGTGAAGGTGGTTTGGTGCCTGAATGCTAATGATTGGCACAGGCCCGTGTAAACCCAGACGCCGCTTCGGAATGGCACGCTGCTTAATGGAAGTGATGTCTGTGTTAGGTTGAATTTCTCTCTCATACCTCTCAGCGCAAAATAGATGGAGCTGTCCTCTTAGCTGCGGGTCAACTACCTGTCCGTCTCAGTCTTCCGCGCTCACTCGCTCCTCTCATTCCTGTCTCTTCCTGTTTCTATGATCGTGTCCTCTACCGTGTCTGTGTCCTTTTCGTTTTAGACTTATTATACGGCCGGCTAACGGAGTAGCTTTGCCATTATACGAAAATATGACCCAATCTCGGCAGGGGTCGGTAGCAATAAACAGAAGATACTGAGGTGGAGGCGCAAAGCTGGAGATTCTAATCATCCGTCTGCACTTTGGACGGGGTCAGAGGTCGCGCTCAACACTCTCTCCCTCACACGCCTCCTAAGGTAATGGGCACCATCTCCCTATCTTTACTCTCCTCCTTATCTGCGTCTCGCTCTCCCTCTTTCTTACTTTCCCTTCTTCAACTGGATTTATTGATGTTGACCTTTTGCTGAAATTAAGCTTGCCGTTCCCCAGGCAGCCGGGGCAAAGTTTAAACCAATTAAAGATAACTTCACCAATCAGTTGCCCGGGAAAGAGTGATTCTTGCCCTGTCAGGGGCATTAGAATAATTTGTTCTGTGTCACGGACGGGCGTGAAGAGGTGAAGTGGACCTCAAGGGTGAAAACGTCACAGTTTTTCAGCATTAGGGTTGAATGTGAGTTCAGGATTATCACGGGCGTGAACTGCGGATTATGTAATGACGGAACCTAATGTACGTCAGGATTTTTGTGACAGGCCGCTGATTAAAGCTCGATTCAAATGTGCCGTGGTGAAGCATGTGATTATGAACTTGTCACCCTGGGCATTTACAGATTTGTTTGACGTGGGCACTTCTGAGAAGTGAGAATAAGCATTCGTTTTAAGACTAATTTAATAAGATTTAGATCTGGGGTGTCAAATTTATTTTCACAGAGGGCGACATCAGCATCATGTCTGTCCTCAAAGGGCCGGATTTAACTTTTAAATGTAACTATATCACTGTCCCTGGTCCTGAAATGGCCAGGTGTCCCACGCAACTCATTATTTATCATAAATTAAGCAAGTGACAATTGCAGTTGCGTAGAAAACCTTGTTGCTTAAATCCTTTTATATTTTGACAGCTTTTGAAAACACACACAACTCCATTAATGAAGGATCAAACTGTCCAAGTGAATGAAAAAAAATAACAAAACTGTGGAAACACTGCCGCGGCTACCGTAGTTGAAAGGCATTGTGGGAATTGGCCCCCATCTGGCCCCCGGGCCTCGAGTTTGACACATGTGATTTAGATTAATAAAATAAGACAAACCATGAATAAATGTAGTTTACTACTAAATAGTTGGTGAAACACACGACAATTGTGACAATTGTATAACTGCATTTCCCAGAACCCATTGCGCTTCCCAAAATCCTTTGAGTTTTCACACAGAGCATTATGTTTAGCTTTATGTGCTCATCAAGGTGTATTTGAAGTTTTTAAGAGGTTTATGCTTTTTAAAGTTGATCAACAATTTTGACACATTTTGTGTAGTTTTTGCTTTTCCTGTGTTTCTTTTATGGCAGCCCATAAAACCATTTCGTGTTTATGGCCAACACTTTTTGTGTTTTATACTTAATATTATTAAATGTTTTGCTTTTTAAGAACTTTTGTTGATTGTTTCTTAGTTCATCCCAAGATATACTGTAATTTAAAAAATTTATTATTTTTGAATGCTGACCATGACGGTTGTCAACTTAGTTTCCAATTCAAATTTAAATTGTCATATACACTTTATTATTCTGTGCTATTATACAAATATGAATGTATTTTTCAAAATGTATTTTTCCAATCGTCTAGCATTTAAACATGGGGTGGGGGCGGGTACGTGCGAGAAAGACATACAATGAAAAAAAAAGAGACAAAAATACAAGAAAACACAAACAAAATAGTTAAATTAAAAAAATTGAATAAAACACGAGGGAAAAAAACTATGAATATTAAGAAATAATTAAAAATACATTAAAATGAGCAAAACACAAAAAAAGGGTCTCGAGTGATCCATGAAAAGTGAAGATGTTAATCGTGTGAAGTGTCCAGTTTAAAGTGTTTGTTTTATAACGTACAAATTAAAACTTTGTAGCACCGTACCTTAGAAACAAAAAAAACATGAACACATGAAAAAAAAAATCAGATTCACATTCAGATATTCTAGTTACTGTATGCATTTTAAAAAAAGAATATCTAAAGAGACCGTCTTTGCCGTCTCTGTGTATCTTAACGAAAGAAAACGTTTCAAGTCCAGAAGAATGTCAGAAGCCGGTCCAGAAAGAGTTTTTTTGGAGAACATAAGCATGCTAAAATATTCAGCGTGTGTAAGGCTTCCCCGCTCTCATGCGGTGCCAGTTGTGAATGATTCGGGTGCTTTAAATCAAAGGAGAATATCCTCTGGCTCCTCGCTGCCTCTGTGCTGCCGCCTTTCTTAAGGTGAATCTCTGGTTTGTTTACAGGCTCGGAGTAAAAAAAATAAAAAAATAAAAAACGAGAAATTGATCCATCTGTGAGAGAGTGAATGCGCAGAGCTTACGCCATCCACTCAGTATGCCTCGTGCAGGGCATCTCCGGCCACCTATCGACAGCTTTTATACCCAGTGTCACCTTGGAGATTAATTCAACCTCTCAGAGAGGGAAAAGCGGAATGCCATTATCTCTCCCGGGAACAGACATGTACTGTATGTCAAATTCCCTCCATCCGCACGATCATGAGCGAGGCGAGTCTGAAACGTCTAATTGCGCTCGATGGCGTTGATGACCAGGCGGCGCTAATCTCCGAATGATCCCTTCATCTGTCGCGCATTTCAATGCCTCTTTCCTTCACTCATCTCCGTGTGTAATTGACACGCTGGTTCGGAACAATTATATGTTATTGTTCTTTCTTTTTTCGTCCTTTTTAGAGAGAAACTAGATCACTATGGTAATTCACGACATATAATTATTCCCCATTTCTGTTGCTCTATTTTGTGTGTAATTTGCCTGGCCTACTTGTGCTCATGTCGTGGTTATAATGTAATTAGGTTATTTTGCTGTTTTTTTTTTACAAGTTGATGCTGACTGACAAAATACAAACGGTTGAGAAGCGATGCTAGAAAAGCACTTACGGACTGAAAGACGCCTGCAGACGACTTCATGGTTCAGCGTGAGTGAGAGTGGAAAAGTGTGTGTCTTCCCTCTCAGAACGAATTGGCTACAAAACCCAAAATCCAAAAAAGAAATCAAAAAGCGGTTCCGATAGATACATATATAGAAATATATAGAAATATATATTGATGACTCGCTGCCTGATGCAAAAACCTCAAAACCATCTCATGTAGCTTCAAGCTCAAAAAATGCGAGTGTGAAAAAAAAAGAAATCACTTCTGGCCAATATGGAATCAGATTAGTGTCAAAAATATCAAGGTTTTTTATTTTTTGCTTGCAATTCGTTTTTTTTTTCATGCCATTTTCCAGTTTGGAACTTTTTATTTTTCGCTTCAGATTTTTTGTTTGTGTTGTTTTTTTGTTTGGATTTCTGGCGCAAGTTTCACGTGGGGGTGGCACTTACTCTGATTGGCTGGTGAGAATGTGATTGACAGCTGCATTCACGGTGAGAATGTGATTGACTGGAAGAGGGGGAGGAGTTTAGCGAGCGCTTAAACACATTGATAATCGGAACACCTTCATCCGTTTGTAGTGATGAGTTTGTCTGGACCGACACGACACCGTCCACATTACTGCACCAGAAAGACAACGACTTTAAAACAAGCGAAAAATTATATCATTATTTTTGTTAATAATAATAATAATAATAATAATAATAATAACAACAATAATTATACATTTTATTTGTAAGTCTATTGGGATCGCTGCACATATACACAGTATTTTGATGTGAAGAAACCACAGTGTGTACTATTATTCTGAAGTATCTGCCACCATAATAATGTAGCAATAATGTGCAAAAATAACACTTTTTGCACCTGTGTGTCACAGTGTGTGTACTAATATTTAAAAAGCTGTATGTCACACTTCCTGGTCAATCAACTGTCCATCACATCCCCACCAGCCAATCAGAGTAAGCTCCGCTCCCACGTGAAACTTGGGCCAGAAATCCGAACGAAAAATTAGAAATGAACAAAGAACGAACAAAGAAATTCCAAACAAAAATGTGAAGATTGCAAGCGAAAAACAAAAAAACAAACGCGAATGTGAAGCATATTCGTCCGTTTTTTTTAGAAATATACGTTGCCACTAATCTGATTCCATACGTCAATTGTCTTCATCGCCATGTTAGCACAGGCCGTGACTTTAGTCTCACCTTAAAGATCTGACATGTCTGTAGGACAAAAACATCCCGTCTTAACCTCACAGACATCATCTTCCTGTCGCTCTTTGAGCGTGGAGCTCTGTGTTGACTGTGAGGAGGACAGCAGTAAGCCCACGGCTCTGTGGAATTATATATTATTTGTTCCTTCCATGCGTTATTAATGGTGATTCTCTCTGGTCCTGCCGAGGCCGGATTAACTTGTCTGCAATGAACCTTGCGACGCAGTCAACAGCACACATCAATCCACACACACACACACACACACACACAGGCGTCAGTCCAACGTGAAGAAAGAGGTGACATGGGACGGATGGAAGGATTGATGAAGATGGAGACAGAAAGGTCAGCAGGAGAAGACTATTCTATCCATTATTCTATCCAAATTTTAACATGAAATGAAAAGTCTCGAAACTTCCTGTCCTGTGATTGGTCGGTCCTGTCCTACCAATAATGGTGGACATCCATATATCATATTTACACGAATAGTAGCATCCCACTGATACATTTTTTTTAATTAACGTTTCTGGTTCAATTACGCTAATGTTCTCTTAAAAATAAATTTTTTACTTTATTAAACAAACCTAACTTGTGACTCATATCATATTGATATCGTTTTACTTGAGTAATTTAATGACAAAAAGTGGATTCTAGTGGTCAGGACTTCATTTCCCACGATCCTTTGCTCTCCAGTCAGACTCT
Organism: Paedocypris sp. Pulau Singkep; assembly: GCA_017309775.1. NCBI lineage: Eukaryota > Metazoa > Chordata > Actinopteri > Cypriniformes > Paedocypris > Paedocypris sp. Pulau Singkep. The sequence goes on along the minus strand of MU204326.1, from coordinate 753,070 downwards.
GCACATGCTCAGATCAATAGTTTCAAGCTCAGGTCTGTTTCTAGCTCTCTGTTTATCTGACGCTGTGTGAAGAGGAAGGATTATTATCCCCTGTTTAGCCACCCAGCGTTTTGATTCTGTCTGTTCCTGGAATTTTTTTATAGAATAATAATAGAACGTGTAAACACTTTGGCGTTTCAGTTGTACATTTTTTATCTCGGAATTTTTGTATTCTTATTCATATTTCATATGTTATCTTCATATCTTGTTTTTATTGTATTTCTATTTTTTTTTTTTTAACCTTTTTGGTATTTCCTTTGCACATTATGAATAGCACATTTTATTTTATAGCGTATTTCTATTGTTTTTTAACCTCTTTGCTATATCCTTGAATAGCATATTTGATCTTCATACCCTTTATACCGCTTTATCGTTTTTCGTTATTATTTCTTTACCTTTTTATTGTAATTTTCCCCTTGCACATTTTGTTGTACCTTTATCATCACTAGGTTTTAAGCTGGAACGACCAAAAAACACATTTCACTACATGTTGTACCACGTATAATTTGCATGTGACAACTAAAATTTGAATTGAACAGACTTATTAAAACTCACCTTCATCCGACAAACCGCATATGAGACTGGACTCGTATAAAACTATAAGCAGCTCTTGGCAGCGTAATTGAAAGAAGTAAAAGTTTTACAGTGAGACGTTTCTGGTTGCTGGCCATTGGCATGCTGCATTATTGATGGGACGGCCTCAATCCAGACAGAAAATGCGGCTTTCCCAGCGAGAAAAGAAAAGCGGGAGCTGCAGCCATTTTAATTTCCACACCGCAGACTTTAAAGGCCGACAGGTGTGAAGAAATCCAGGCGCTGGTGTGATACTGACCAGGAAGCTGCGCCTGTGATTGCTCGCCTTTCAGGGTGTTGTAGAGGCGCTTTCATGCCGGTGAAATACCCATTTCCTCTACATCTGGCTCTCTGTGAGGGTTGCTTCCTTCCTCCAGGGGGCTGTTGCTTTAAATCCCTATTCTGACTTCCTGCGCGTGAACTGATTGCCTTGCGTGAAACTCCGAACTCTCTGGGTTGCTGGCTCCGTATCACGCTCCGTCTTTCCTTCTCAGCCCAGTTCTAATCACAGCTGGGGATTATGGAGAAGCGGGAGACGAGTAAACGGACAAACGCGGCTGAATGCTAATGACGACTTCAGCCACTTAGCGGAAACACTTGATACGCAGCACAAAGAGAACGAGTCTAAAAACAAAGGCGAAAAGATCCTTCACTAGCAGGTGAATAATAATCATATCGAAACGGAAACGTGTTTAGTTTGACGTTAGTGGATTGAGTTGCTAGCTTTTGTTTTTTACTTTATTGTTATTATTGTATGTGTTTTCTGCCATCTTTAATCCATTCCAGTAGTTCTAATGGCATTTAAAAAGCCTCATGTAGGCCACATTTTTACTGTATTACACTGAAAAAAAAGTGACTGATTGGATCAAAGTATAAATGTATCAGAATGTTGCCTCAACTTGTTTCACCTAATCACTTTACTTCATATCAACTTAACATTTTTACTGTGAAAGGAACTATCCACTACTCAGCCAATGCCTGAACATCTTTTTTAAGGAACTACGTTTTTAAGTTTAATATGACATTGCAAATTTTTCTTAATGTTTTCTATTCTGAAGGGTTGAATATCAGACCATTGTCCTCCTAATATATGCATATATTTGTATCTTTTGTTGATTGGGGCTCGTGTTCTAACAGGTTGACTTTAAATAATAATGTGAATAAAAGCATCTAACATTATATCATAAAATCAGAACAGAAACTCATGTGTGTTGACCACTGAGGTGTAATGAGGTGGAGCAACAACTTATTCAAATAATTTGTCTAATAAAGAGACACCAATCAGCAGAAATCTGCTCTATTGGTCCATTTACCAGACAGGAGCAACAGCGCCTCCCATTATGGGTGTGGCAAACGGGTAGAAATGCAGCCGAGTCTCTGCTCACATAACGAGACACACTGGTGGCTATTTACATAATTACCTTATTTAAACGTCTATTGTCTACTTTTCAGGCTAATTTCTTCAATTGCTCCGTCTTACAACGAAACAAGATCATGTAAATGTGTTTGTGATTTATTTTAAAGATTAAAATGAAAAGTTTACTGCATTTCATCGTCTCTGTACACAATGACAATACAGTTGAATCAAATCTAATCTAGAATAAAGTAAAAAAAAAATAATAATAAATTGCGTGCAGAACATGCAAGCTTCTCATTGGCCAATCCAAGAAACGAGGTCTTCTCTTCTCATCACCATCTCCGGCTCAAAACCACAGTTTTACTTTACATTTTAATGTAATTACTTTATTCTACAAACTTATTATCTAAACCAAAGCAAGCACTTTACATTATACTGATGGCAGAAAGTGAAAAGTTTTGAGTTATAGATCAAGTATAAAAGCTTCTGTAGAGTAACGACACGCTGTTTGCACTTTTTTCCAGTGTGATAGTTGTAATGCCAATTGGTTGATTTTTAAAAATGGATATATTGATTCTGAAATGTCTAGAAATCAAACGTGTCTAGCTCTGTGATTGGCTGGCCACCAACCCTGGAGGAGTGTCCCACCTTCAGGCCTCGCTGCTATTGGCTTCTGCAGGCCATATTCAGCCTCCAACCTCACGAGACCACGTCTTAGTTTGCTTATCAGTCAATTGATTTCATGCTTTGCACAAATAAGTGCTTGTCTTTGTAGAGTTTAATCCCCCACGACCAAGAACTCTGCCCAAAAGTAATTAGATAGAACTACCTGACTACTTTGCAATTATCTCATCAGCAAAGTCTGGACATGTGTGTGTGTGTGTGTGTGTGTGTGTGTGCCCTCTCAGGAATTCAGAATGAGTTTACTCGAAAAATCAATAATATAGCATAGCAAAAAGTCAATATTGCCAATACTCACACTTCATTTCATTTTAGAAGTGCATCATTTTTTACACAACATAGCTTGTCAATTTTTTGGCTACATATACATTTTCAGTGTATTTTCATAATTTGTCAGTGCACATGTACGTGTGTGTGTGCGCACTTTTATAAATCTGTCGTCACTGCAGTTCATCCATAAAGTTCCTATTCTGTCATTATTATTTTGCCAGGTATGTGCTAAAGCCGTATCAGTTTATATTTACAGTGCAATAAGCAAAATGTGTGGATAATGTATTTGTGTTTTTAAAATATATTTGAGTTTGTGTGTGTGTGTGTGTGTGTTTGAGTATGTGTGCACATTTATAATATTCATAAAGTGAGCATTTTGTCCATATTGTTTTGCTAATTACTATAGTTTTGTAAAACAAAAAAACTGTAAATTGTTTTAAAAGTATGTAAAAACCATTGAAGCAGTTTGTTTACACAGTAATAAAAATAACAACAATAATAAAGATGCACAGTGCCTTATTATTTCGTTTTAATTAGAACCCGTTTTAATTAAAACCTGTCTTTTTAAAAGTAAACTAAATAACAAAAAGCCTCAAAGTGCCAAAGTCAAAATCTCAAAACATTTCGGTAGAAAATTAACACATTTTATGACTCGATCACAAACCGAGGAGCTGAAGTGTAAAGCCGACTCCGATTAAGTGTGTTATGAGGAATTGGAGAAAGAAAAATGAAACGCAAAAAAGTGAGTGAATAAAAAAACAAAACAGAAAAAAGACAGCGGGTAAAAGGTTGTGATTTAGCCCTAGTAGATATTTAGAGAGATGGTTCATCGAAAAGTTGGACGATTGTCAATATTTACCCTCCATTTTTGTTTGGAAACGTGATTTTTTTCCCAGCGCGAAACACACGAAACCCAGCGTGATTAATGATGCGGTCGGCGCGGCGAAAGTCATCGGGGTCTAGTTAATAACAACCGAAAACATTGACTCTCAGCCAGCAGACAAAAACATTCATCATATTATCTCCCCGGTCTTTTGGTGAGGTCAGTACGGTTTTAGAACGACGTGAGGGGAAGTAAATGATAACGGAGCTGTTTTTACTCCTCAGTAGCCGGAGCGAGTGATATTCCTGTGGAAGACTTGATGGAGATCACGATGACTGTGGTGGAAGCTGGAGAGGTGTGATGTCATTAACTCGTGAACTCGAAGAAGAAGAAGAAGAAGAAGAAGAAGAAGAAGAAGAAGAAGAAGCAGGAGGAAGAGGAACGACGACGACGACACTGGAGACACACAGGAAGTCAGAACATTCACTGCAACACTCTCTCTAGCTAAACTGTTTCCTGTTTGAGCAAGGCCCCACACACACACACACACACACACAGAAACCCATGTGTGTTGACCACTGAGGTGTAATGAGGAGGAGCAACAATTTATTCAAATAATTTGCCTTATAAAGAGACTCCAATCAGTGGAAATTCTGCTATTGGTCCATTTACAGACAGGCAGCAACAGCGCCTCCCATTATGGGCGTGGCAAACGGGTAGAAATGCAGCCGAGTCTCTGCTCACATAACGAGACACACTGGTGGCTATTTACATAATTACCTTATTTAAACGTCTATCGTCTCCTTTTCTTATTTTCTCCGAAAATAAATATGAACAATTTGAGCTTTGAAAACCCTCAAGGTCGCCTTACAATAAAAAATGTATCTTTTGGTGCACCATTTTATTTATTTGTGAAAAGAAAAAAATCGAAGTACCGTAAAAAAAAATCCAAATAAAATGTTCAGGTTTGTTTACATTGTGTAACAATGTACAAATAATTGTCTGTTTGTCATTTTAACAACAAACAGCTATTTGTGTGCATGTACATGTGCGGCTAAAAAAAAAAAATAAATGCAGCTAAAAAAAAAATCCAAATAAAACATTTCGGTTCGTTTACCATGTATAACTATGTAAATAAAACATACAACAGAAAAAAAAAAAAAACGATTTTCTGCAAATTTTATTTACAAACAGCTAATTGTGTGCTTGTATGTGTGCGGCTGAAAAAAATCAAAACAAGTGAAAAAAATGTAGATAAAACGATCAGGATTATTTACATTGTTTAACGATGTAAATAAAACATACATTGTAAATAAAACTATTTTTGGCTCATTTTAATTACAAACAGCTATTTTCTTGACATTTTAATAACGTCTCAATGTCTCTCCTCTCCAATCATTTTGCAATCAGTTTTGAAAAATTTTAGTTTTATTTTTAAGCGGCAGTCTGCGTTAGCAAAAAACTAAAATTTACACTTTAACACGGCATCAACCACTATATATGTTCCACTGCTGCGGTTTAAACGCATTCCTATAGTTTTAAAAATGCCTTCATGCCGTTTTTCCCAAATTGGATTAGAAACACACCCATTCTTTCTTTAACACGCTTGACTTTGTTTTATTTTCTCAAATGCTTTCTCAGATTCTAATAAAACCTTCTCACACACACACACACACACACACACACACACACACACACACACACACACACACACACACACACACAGACCTATAACCATTATTGTTGACTTGTGAGAGGAAAATCTATAGGTACGTGCGCCACATACAAACCCGAATGTGAGATTTGTCATTGTTTTGCTGTTTGAAAGGCTCTTTTTAACGTCGTTGTTTGTACCTTTAGTCTTCACACACAATAGCCGTCACGCTTGACTCTTTACATCCACGGGCTTCATATCCTTCAGATTAACAGAATGATTAGTTGCCTGAAAGTCGGCCGATACTGTTTACTCCCCCTGTTATATTAAAAACTAGAAAGCATGAAATGAATGGAGAAACTAAGGGCAGATCAATCAGCGTCTGAATAAAGCAGCTCCTAAAGCATCGGGGCCTTAAATGATTGAAAGCAGAAAAATAATTCATTACAGGGCAGCAGCCTTGAGCTCTTTAGGGCTTGAAAACCACCGTGTTGGGCTTAAACAAGCCACCGACAAGGAGAACGAACGGGGAACAATCGCTAATGTTTGGCATTAAAATAAACAAAACAAAACAAAACCACGTAAATTCCATCTTTTACCATCAAGCTTTTTCTTGAAGCTTGATAGAAGTTGTTAATATTGTTAATTATTGTTTATTGTTAATATTTAATAAAAATATTAGGCAATAATGTTGTTAAAATGTACACTATTAATTGTTTATTTATACATTTGGTTTGGTTTATTTATTTATTCTTCAGTTTTAACCTAGTAGCTAAAAAGTCAAGATTCGGTCACGATTAAATGTATTAACCATGTTAAATTATTTTAACTTTTTCAATAGCTGAATTTACCATTTATTTTATTATTTTTTTTGTGTTGTTGTCATTGTTGTTGCTTTTTCCAAGACAAGTTTTACTTTTATTAAAGTATTTTATTAAAGTTTTAACAAAGTAAAATGCTTATCCTAGGTTTGAAACGGTTTACTTCCGTCTGATACTTTTCAAAACTGGAGTAGTTTTTCCTGGAGTATTTTACTCAAGTATTCTTAATCAAATTAATAATGCTTTAAACGGTTTACTTTCATTTATTATGCAATAAGCTTCTTTTTCTGGACATTTTTCTTGTTTTAACTGACTCCTTTTCCCTAATATTTGAACACAGATTTCTTCTTAAAAGACCATTTTTTCCCCAATTTGCATAGCGACTTTGCGTTGGTCTCCAACTAAGAAAAGCTTTAACTTGAACATTAAGCTGGAACCAATCACAGGATATCTCAGCCAGAAAGACTGTAAGTATTTTATAGTAAGTAGATGAGTATTTTATCCAAAGATTCACTATACGTCACAGAAAATGTGAGCCAAAGTTGCATCGGCTTCGACTCGGGAGAGCGACGACATTCATTCAGCCTCCAGAACAAGAAAAGGCACCAGAAAGCCGCTTCTGTCAAGGTTTATTTGTATTGCATGTTTATCTTTTATTCATATTCTATCTTGCATATTATATGCTGTATAGGTCTCTCTTTGTTGTTATTTTTATCTCTATTTTAGTTGCATTTTATTGCTTTTATCTGCGTATGTGACAAATAAAAATTTAATTGGAAAATGTATTTTTCTCTCTCGAAGAACGTTGTTTTCCTAGCCATTGTGTCCTTTGTCCTTGCTCACTGGTCCCAGTCGAGGTCACAGCGTGTTAAATTCATTTCTCGCTGTTCATGTTGATATTCTCCACAAAACTTATTTCAGACAGAGTCCTTGAGTCGTGTGAAGGTGTCGGTGAAATCACATGATCTTGCAGCGTTAAGCTCTTTAGATGCTCATGTCAGCGTTTCATTACCACAATCTAAACCCAGGAACAACACGGACGCTCGGTAATAATGGAGGCTGCTGATATTCCAAAAATCCACGACTGGCCTGTCAACAAAGCACACGGACGTGCCAAAGTGCATCTCAGTAAAAGACAAAAACTTGTAATTCGCTGGAGCTTATCTTGCGTTTTTTTGCACGGTTTTTGAGCCAACCAGAACATTTTGACGAGGGGAAAAAACAAAAACAACCCTGCCTTTAATTGTTTCTGGAGGCAAAACGTGACCCTGTCACAACCTCCGATGAGGGGAAAATACCCCAGAGGGGCAAATTTAAGCAGCCGGACTTTATTACATTTTGTGTCTCTAAGCAGGTTGAGCGGATTATTATGTAAAAGCCGAAACATCGATAAAGTAAGAGCGCAGACTTGTACGCAATTACAGAGAAGCGTTTTAGCCATTAACTTGTGATAAAATGATGATGGTTCATGATTAAATAAACAGTGAAACAAACAAATGGGGCACAAACGTTTCACACCATTAGACAAACTCATTGGAAATATGTGAGCCATACACGCCGTCCAGCGCTGGCATTTATAGACGTAATGCTGAATAAATATGTTGGTTTATAGTCCATGGGGTTTGAAAGATTACCGATGCAGTAAAAATGTGCAATACTTACTGCGTGTGACACTATAGTAACGCCGGCCAGATCCCGTGGCCGTGAATTCTCTACCTCTTTACGCTCTTTTCTTTCTTTTTTTCACATTTAAGCCAAAAATGTCTTGTGTTAATATTTGCTTTCTCTTATAAATATATATATAGTATATCTAGCGTTGGTCTGGGACTAGAGAAAGCGCTATATAACTAAACTTGAACTTATATAATTAATAAAAGAACTATTGTAAAATAACTTTATTGCATTAATCTACTCTTAAAGTCCACGCCAGGCACGCTATGATTATTTTCACGCTGATATTTTCGCAAAATATACGCTTAGTTTTGGTACCTGTCATGCTTGGCTTTCCAAATTAAGTCATCTTAATTAGTTTTCTTTAACCCTCCGAGGTTGAGTCGTACTTTTTTTAATAAAAACACACACACAAAAAAAAAAACTCAATTTTGGTCAAAGTGTTATACATCAAATGAAAGTTTGAAGTACCTATTTTTTTTAGGTTACACTCTTAATAAAAACAGGACATTGTGTTTTTTTGTAAAAAATAGTAATGAAAATAAAAAAATAATTAAAACTCAAGCGTGAAGTGCGTTCTGCCTTCTCTTTGTCAGCTGTAAGTGAACTGTAACTTAATAAATACTTTTCACTCGATCATGAAACATGTCTACATAGAGAATAGAATATCTTTTAAATGTTTTTGAATGTAAGTGTAAGTAAATACAGTGTTGTCTGTTTATCTAATCTGTATGAATCTAAAGCATCTGCCCTGTCTGTCCTGAAACACTTTGCGTCTAAATGGCAGCAGGTGAAAACAATCACTGTGCGCTGCTGATCATAATGAGCCGCACCTGGTGACATGATCACGGGGATTGAAAAAAAACGTGATTAACTGCGTTTAAAATAAATGACGTGAATAAGCATTTAAAATGAATCGTGTACGTTAACGCGTTAACTTTGACAGCTCAATATATACGTAATAGTATTTATATGTACATATTTATTTGGCTCTGCTAGTCGTCGTGAATCTAACCTTAAGCTAGAACAAACGTTGTATGCACAAGGACAAAACGCAATTTTCCACAAAGGCAATTACGTGTCCAGGTGCGAACGGAATACTGACGACACTTAATCCGACAGCCAGCCAATCGATGGAGAAGCCTCAAGTGTAAACCGGCTTTCCGTCCTCGACGTCTGCGATCAGCTCCGCCAATCTTATGATCTCGTCCTCAAAATGTCTGTCTGGCTTTTACGCCCAAGTATAATTACGGAACACGGGCAACAGTGTTGACAGGGGCTCGTCTTCAGCTGTTTTTTCATCCGTAATAGAGGGTAAATCAAAGTGCTCTATTCTCCAAACTGCGCACCCATTACACAATGTAAGTCGGGCTGGAAACCCTTTCATCCTTCTTCGTCTGCTCTGCTCTCTCCGAGTCCTGCTCCGCTCTTCTCGCCGTTTGATCTGCGTGGTACGGATAATTAGGCCACGGTCGTGGTAGACATATGGCTCGCACCCCAAAGACAAACAGGGAGCCAGAATTCCAAGCCTTCACGTTTCCTTCCACGGCTCAACAGCGATGGTGGAAGATGAATGGAATGGCGCCTACAAGCACAACTCTGGACGCGTCTCATTCTCGCAAGAGCAAACGAGCCTCGACGCGATTGGTCGGTGGCTGCGGTGAACTTCTGAGGTGCTGGGGCCAATTCCAACTTATTTGCGCTCGCATCTGTCCTGATTCTGGCTTTTATTTTTCTTGATGTTTACATGGTTTGCGGGTAATAGGCATCAAAGACGTGCTCACTCGAGACTCTTAACAAGAAGACGATTCTCTGGCAAGACGGCAGACGGCCTGATTCAAACCGGCAGACGTTTGTGACGATGCTTTACTGAAACGTTCTGCTTCTAATTGGTGGAAGTCCTTCCTGAAACGACACACGCAGAGTCCTGTTAGTGCCGTAGCTACGTGCCGAAGCCATTGACCATCACTGTAATATGGAGCAATATTAGTAATTGATTTGAAATTTGTATGCAATGTTTAAATATATTATTAGGGGAAAGCAAGATATATATTTACATTAGTGCTGTCTAACAATTAAACATTTTTAACTAGTTAATCGCACTTACCTAAACAAATTAATCGCGATTAATGGCGATTAAATGACTAAAGCTTGGAATAATGGATAATAAGGTGTACAATGTAAATGAATGTAAACTCAACACTAAATATACACTAGTTTAAATAATGCAATATCATTTAGTATAATTTTTGTTCAATTTGCAATATATTTTCTTATATTTTCTTATCCCTCCGAGGTCGAGTCACTCTTTATTCAAGATAAAACACAAAAAAGTGGACTTACATATAAGTGTTATACATCAATTGAAAGTTTGAAGTGTCCATTTTTTAGGTTACACTCTTAATAAAAAACCGGACATTGGGTAAATACAGTATTGTCTTTATCTAATCCCTATGAATCTACAGTGGCGGCTTGTTGAACAGAGATGTGACGAACAAGTTACGTATTTGCAGTTGAAGCGTCTAAATAAGGTCGAGTCTCAGTTTTAACCATTCAAGAACATTCAAAACACCCGGAGATGATGAGACGAGCAAGTGTCTGTCGTTAAACACTTTCACCTGCTGCTATTTAGGCGCAAAGTAATCACTCTGAGCTTCTGATCATAATGAGCCACACCTGGGTGACACTAGCGCGGCTCTCTGGCTCTATTCACTGCATTTTCACCAAACCCAAAGTGAAAAAAACTGCAACTGTGATTAATTGCCCTCATTTATATATATATATATATATATATATATATATATATATATATATATATATATATATATATAACATTTGTAATACATCTTTATAGCTTTCATCTATACAGTTTAAAGGATCATAAAAAGCAGCCCAATACAACCAGCTTTATGCTATGCTCTTTTAGCGCAAAGGCTCATGGGAACCAGTGAGCAGCAAAGCATGATGGGAAGTGTAGTTTCGACCGCTGGAATAGATTATTGCTCAATTATTTTTAAGGCACGTCAGAAAAAATACCATTTTAAAGAGAAAATCAATGTAATTCAGCCAGAAACAAAAAAACTCCAATAAATATATAAAACCAGGGTGGTACTTATTGGGGGCGTAAATATGGTATACACAAAAATTCTCTATTTCTTTGTTTGTTTTGAGGTTTGTTGCTTGTCTCAATTTTCACTCATTTCCAACATTTTTCCATTTTCGGATCGTAGGGAGCTGGAGCCAATCCCAGCATACCTGTGCATGGAGGCGGAGCACACTTCCTGGATTGCTGGCCAATTACAGAGCAAGACACACCTACTTACACTCCCACATTCTTCTGACCACCTGGCATGATGCCACCAGGTCTCAATTTAATTGTGACAAATACTTCATCATTTAGAGGCCACATTATTTTACTCATCTAATCGACTGGAAAGTACTTTCCCCGTGCGTGACACGAACCATCTCCAGGTTAGCGAGAACACGACGTACTGTCCACATTAGGCCCTGATGTATTGTGAAGTCATCTGCTTAGGTGAAATAATTCATTCAATAATTACGGGGAAATAATTCGCCGTGAATGGCTGAACGCTTCGAGACGGCGGATCAGAGACGCGTCTAATCCACGTGTCAAATCCGCTGATTGATAGCGATCTGCTTCCGGCTTTTTCACTTCATTCCTCTTTTGCCGCACCTCCAGAGTAATTGCTTGCCCGTAATGAATTTGTTCTAGCGAAGACCCACCGCCGAGTTTCACTAATCACTCTCACAGACCTACTCCCAAATGCCAACGTTTTGGTTTTTTCGCGAAACCTTCACGCAAAACCGACGCCGATCACCCTCAGAATCTGATCTCGATATTTGTCCGTCTCCAAAGTGGCGGCAGATGCCCACAGAAGGATCAGGTAATTCATCCGTGCTGGGTTCAGAGTCGTCACGTGTGTGTGTGTGTGAGTTGGAGCTAAACCTCTAACAAATGCTAATCTGCGAATTCCCAAAGATCAGCGTGTCTCCAGCAGAGCTGCACACGGAGACACGAGATGATGGCGGAGAGCCTGGAACGGCCTCCAAAAGCCCCTGATTAAGAGGAAATCAGACGCTACTGTGATGCGCTTCCTGTTTGCTTTGAATGAGTTTCGCCCGCGGCGCTTGATTTCCTGTGCTCACAATCTTCCGTTTTTCTCTCGGTGAATAATGTTTGTTTCTGTCCCCCGACAGCACATCCATGTACGCTATACATCTTTAATGTGGCAGAAGATAGATGACTCCAGGAAATATAAAGTAAGAGGCATGATCCCACTGCCAGGGTAACGCTGGCGATGCATTTAAGCCGTATTCTGTTAAAGTATGTCTGTGGATTTAACCTTATATGGAGAACTGTGGCTTGAGGGTCGCACACTCGTTTTCGGCAAATAAACAGCAGGAATAGTATGTCAGAGAGCTCTTCTTGGCAAACTTTTGTTAGGATGTTTAGAGGTCGTAGAGATGAAGAGTGATGGGGGAAAAAGGTTTTATAATGTGTTCAACTAAAAGACACAGTCATTTTCATGGAATTATAGCAATGCAGAAACAAAATGGTAAATAATGATATATATAATTTGACTTTAATATGTTTTACGTTTTTAAAATGTACCAAATGTTAGAATTCTGTATATCCTTCCTATTCCTGCCCACCTACCTACTCCTACGTATCTACCCACCTTCCAATTTCTACCTATACCTACCTATTCCTATCTTCATACCTACCTTTTTCTACCTACCTAACCATCTATTCCAACTTACCAACCTACTAACTACATGTCTATTTCTATCTTCCTTATTTTCTACCTACCTATTCCTTTCTACATACCTTCCTGTTCCTACCTATCTACCTAACTAACTACCTTCTCCTTATTTATACCCACCTTCCTTTACCTACCTACCTACCTATTCCAACTCATCTACCTACTAACTACCTAACTATTCCTACTTTCCATCTTTCCTACCTACCCATTTCTTTCTACACCCCCTACCTACCTACCCTCTTATTTATACCGACATTCCTATTCCAACCTACCTACCTTCTTACCTACCTACCTATCTACCTTCCTATGCATATCTACCGACCTATCTGCCTACCATTCTCTTCTTACCTACCTACCTT
>MU204326.1:727943-739938 GCA_017309775.1 Paedocypris sp. Pulau Singkep | reverse complement strand
CTACTAACTACCTAACTATTCCTACTTTCCATCTTTCCTACCTACCCATTTCTTTCTACACCCCCTACCTACCTACCCTCTTATTTATACCGACATTCCTATTCCAACCTACCTACCTTCTTACCTACCTACCTATCTACCTTCCTATGCATATCTACCGACCTATCTGCCTACCATTCTCTTCTTACCTACCTACCTTATTATTTATACCTACCTTCCTATTCCTACCAACCAACCTACCTACCTACCTTCCTATGCCTACCTACCTTTTCCAACTCACCTACCTACTAACTACCTATCTATTCGTATCTCCCTTCTTTCCTACAGTACCTACCTATTCCTTTCTACCTACCCTCCTCTTCTTAACTACCAACCTTCTTATTTATACCGACATTCCTATTCCTACCTACCTACCTTCATACCTATCTTCCTACCTACCTTCCTATGCATGCATACCTACCCATTCCAACTGACCTACCTTTCCTACCTACCTTTTTCCAACCGTTCCTACCTACCTATTAATTTCTACATACCCTCCACCCATCTACCGTCCTCTTCTTACCCACCTACCTTCTTATTTTTACCTACCTTCCTATTTCTACCTACATACCTTCTTACCTACCGTCCTATGCATACTGTACTTACCTGTCTAACCTACATAACTATCTACCCTCCTCTTCATACCCATCTCTACAATCCATATACTTGTACCTACTTACCTTCATATTCCTTCCTCACAACCGATTGTAGGTCATACAGTAGGTAACAAATCGTTCAAAAGAAATCAATTACAATCCATTAATGCTACACTGATCAGTGTTTGAAAACTGCTTCTGAAAAATGTGGAGAACTCGTGAACTCGCACGACGCAGCGTTAGTGTTGGAATCCGACCCCGGGCTCGAGCTGTGCCTAATGGTGTGTTTTCCACAGTGCAAAAAAAAGCCTGCGGAAGTGTGTGATGCAATTTCAGCTGCAGTCTACTTGGGTGACCATGTATAATTTTTTAGGCATTCAAACGCTTTACGGTTCAGCACCTGCTCACGGAATTCGCATAATTCGCCCGAGGATTTGTAGCATTTCGATATTCAGCAAAACACCATAAATATTCACTCAGAGCTGTACAAGTCGCTTTCCTCCAGCTAACAGTGGAAAACACCTGATCTTCTAAAGCGTAATGTGCTGTTGAGAATCTGAACATTAGCTCGTAACGTTTAATGTGAGTGGCGTGTCAGCAAAACGCAATAATGAAGCAACTACTCATTTTCCTTCAACCAGAAGTGACACACCGGTCCTAAATTTGAGCATTAAATCAACTGTAAGAACACCGTCAAACAACCTCCGCAGCAGAACTGTCAGCGATTTACAACTGAATATGTTGCTCAGCGGTATTTTGGGAATGAAAGCTACGGGTTTCCAGCTCACGGAAGCATTCGCAAATGTGGAAATTACATTCGCAAAGCCAATCAAGTGGCTGGTACCTGGTAACTACTAATTAGTCCTGCAATAATTGTAGCTTCACTACAGTAACGCTAACTCTATGTATATTGTAGAAATGTAGCAAAGCTAAGCTACAACAGCGTGGCAAAAGTAGCTTACTTAATTTCAAGCGACATCTATACAACTATATAATAGAGCTGCTCGATTAATCGTTAAAAGATCGCGATCTCAATCCCGCCTCTTCACGATCTGATCATGCGCGCTAATTGTAAGATGAGCAGCGATCAAGTTTAAAAAATAAATAAATAGTAAATAAACAGGGAGAATTCATGATTAAATACAACGGTAGAGTATCAACTCTGACATTTTACTACCTGAAAAAGGATTTTATTCTGAAGTGTGTGTGTGTGTGTGTGTCGTTTGTTAAGTATTACAAAAGTGCTTTTAAACAGAGCTAATTATTTAAATCAATTCTAATAATCCTCAACTACACATAATACTGTACTTGTTCATGTAAATGTTTATTTTTGTTACGCTTAATGGTGATTTTTTTTTCTTTTCAACATTACTTTTACATGACATTATATTTTCCATTCCATTTATTTATAATTAAAGCTTTTAGTAATATGTGTTATTATATTGCTGTTTGACAACCTGATTTTCAGGGTTGAATATTTAAAATAACAAAATATCCAGAAAGAATCGTGATCTTTATTCTGAGCAAAAAAAATGCGATTCTCATTGTGATTCTCTGATTATTCAGAATCGTATTGTATTGAGCTTCATTCCAAGCCAATGCATCAGTAATAGTAAACTGTCATCGAAAGACAGTAAGAATAACCGTTTAGTTTATTTTTTACTTTATTTAATAATTCATAATTAATTAATTAAATAATTGAAAAATGCTTGAATTTTATCTTTCAGGCATTGAAGATCCACCATTCAAGCCCTGGGACTGGCTCCAATTCCCCATGACCCAGAAATGGAAAAGTGGTGCATTGATGGATGAATATGTCTGTTATACCCATATTTGTTACTTATTTGACTATGAGTTTCTGTCTAGACTGTCGGAGTAAAAATGGAATCTTTTTTCACAAGGACAACAATAGGAATGTACACAAAAAGCCAGATTTGTTTGTACTGCATGTTAATGGATGTATCAACAGGATGGAGTGTGTAATGACTCCGCTGGGAACGTGGGCATGAACAAGTGTGATCTCGCATCCAGACCAGGAGTTTTATGTTTCAGGAATGTTTAAGGTTTTATTTTGGCGCAATCCGTGTTAGCGACAGTGCAGCTCATTTTCCCACAGAATCCATTATGCCCAAGATATTTCTATATACAGGAACTACACAGAATTATGTAGGTATAAATATACAGTCATCATGATTACGTAACTCCAAAAATCACTATTTGTATGTTGAGTGTGAAACGAATTGACCAAAATCAATATTGAGCTAATTATATACAACAACATATAATTGTTATATATTGTAAATAAGTGACACTTTATTTTATTTAATTTAGTGACAAGCTATATGTAAAAAAATAATATTATTATATTATATTTAGATAAAAAAATGTTAAATGTGAAAAATGTACCTCACTGTAATACGAAAAAACTCAATTGTGAGAATTGTACAAATTGTACAAAATATCAATTGAGAAAAGTAAAAAATAAAATATTTGACAAAAGGCTGGCTTTTCTATTTTCAATACTATTGTTTTGGTTCCTTAAACAAAACCATTAAAATGCTCATTGGACCGAAATTATAATTGTGTGCGTTATACAATGTACAAAATATATACATGCAATTGGCATTTCTGCTCATTATATATTAGACATGTTTCACGTTTGAACATGTTGTATCTACTGTAACAACGGCAATGACGTAATTTAACTTTTTAAGAAGTTTCAACTTTGGTTTCTTAAGGGTCTCTGCATTACTGTAAAAGTAAAGAGAAAAAACAGCATATGAGAAATAAAGGTGGAGAAAAAAAGCAGGAGAGGAGGAGAAAAGTGACAGAGTCAGAATCAGAGGTCAAAAACTCTTTAATGAGTCCGTGGGGTATTTTCCCCGAAGCAACGAAACGCTGAGGAGAGAAGAGAGAAAATAATAAAGAAAGCTTAGACGCGACTCTCATTTGGGACATGGATTGGCCAGTATTGCTGAGGCCATTTGAAAAAACACCATTAGATGCAATAAACAGGAAGTGTCACGAACCAGGCCAGGCCTTCGTCTAGACCGAAGCCGGAGCGATTCTCCATTAATGGCACTTAATGTGAAGACTGTTCACTTCTTGCTCCAGCGTTTGAAATAACAACTGACAATCAGCCACGCAGACTTGTTCTCTTCTTAATGCAAAGTACCGACCAACTAAAACTCACCGTAGGAAGGTTAAAACCAAATGGAGAAACAATGAAAAATGAAAAAAAAAAAACAGAAATAAAAAAAATGCTAAAATACTAAATAAATACAAATAAATATCAAACTACTCTAAAAAAATCAAATAACCCAATAAAAATAAATGTAACCAGAACAAAATAATTAGATAAAAAAATATCTAATTAGAAAAGTTAGAAAAAAATCATGAAAAATTAACAAATTAGATTACTGTGCTTCTATGAAATAGTTCTGCCCACATGGGATACTTTGTGGCACATCGTTTCAAACACTGTACACAAGTTGCAGATGTTTAAAATTAATTACACGTGGCATTGGTTTACTAAACCTAATAAATGATTTATTAATGCATGGATATAAGATAATATGAATGGATAATGAGGACAATAATTGGGAAAAGAGTTGTTTTTTTTTCTTTCTACATTTAAAATCACTGCATACACACATTGATTGACAATCACACTTTCCTTTCAAATTACATTTCACATTTAAAATCAATGAAATATTGAGGAAGAATCCCAACAATAGAGCATCTCATGTGAATAAGTTCAACAACATAGAAAAATCAAATTTTTTTCGGAAAAAAAAAAACTAAAGTTCAAAAATGCTTCAGGACCACGGACAGCGACACTGGACATTTGCGTGTGATTCCATCCATCAGTTCACACAGCTGACAGGCGGAGATTATTATCACACCACCGTGAGAAACGCTCTACACTTCATCTAGATTATGATGGGGAAGGCTTGTGGAGGAATACTGCACGTTCCCGTCGTTTCGAGCACGTTCGAGACGTCTTTAACGGAGCAGGAATTCAAAGCGTGATGTGATGCAGGCTGTTGATTCATCACTCCAGCAGAAAGGTAAATTATATTTAACATGTGACTGGCAGCTGGATTAAAAGATGATGGTCAGATGAGGATAAAAATCCATTCAGCTTCAAGAATTAACAATCACTCAAGTTCTGTTCTGTTATCAATTAGATTGGTCTGTAATGTAATGAGTTCCTTTATTGAAGGCTTTTAAAATGATATGAAATGACATACGTATATTCTCATTTTTAATGACTGTAGAAATAAGCACGTGTTCTGAATCGCTCAGGATAGAACAGACATTTTTCAGCCTCCATAGTTAAAATCACCAAAGGTATTTACAGTCAAACTATTATATAGTCAAATTATAAAGTTAAATTGCCAGAGGAGACGGCCACTACTCAGCTGGTTCTGCCCAGGCTATTTACCATTCTTTTCTTCATTTTTTTGTTTTTTTTTCTGCTTATTTTCATAGTGCTGTTTATTTCGTACAGCTGTTTTTAGACGGACTGCGGCTATTAAAATTGCTTTATACATTAATTGCAAAGAGCATTTTCAGTCATGGCACTAATACCAGTCGAGAAAACACTTAACAGAATATTTTCATTTGGTTTTAATCAATGTATATTTTTATGCTGTATTTACAATCAAGCTTTATATAAGTTCTGTAAAAATAAACAAATAAAAGTCCTGCAATGCTCTCTGTCTCTCTCTCTCTGAAATAAAATTTGAATTTTAATAAGAAGCTTGAATTTGAAACAAAGACAAATCTGAAATTCACGATTGTGTTCCAAGCGTGTGACGTCCAGTATCACAGTGATGTGCCATTGAAGAAACAAGAAAACTATCTAAATATATATATATAAATATATAGCATAATATATATATATACACTAAACATATATATATATATATATATATATATATATATATATATAAACACACACACACACACACAGACCGGTGCAGGTGTTAAGACAAACATTGTGTTCACACAATCCACATCACGTCTACCACACTCTGTGTAATTCCCTGGACTGGAACGTGTCACACAGACTGTGTAAGTGTCTCGGGAGTGTGTGTGTGTGTGTGTGTTAGTGGAGTTAGTGTGTAATCTAGAAGAGATCGTGACAATCCAGTTAAAACACAACACACTGCTAGTGTGACGCAAATTGGCTGAAAGTGAGCTGGCGGCGTGCCAACCACGACTCAAGGTGAAGGAACACACACACACACACACACACACACACACACCATTACTGACATGCGGGGACTGGACGTGTGTGTGTGTGTGTGTGTGTGTAATGTGTTAAGTTAAATGTCATTGCTTTGCTTTTTTTCTTTTATTTATACGTTTATCACTTGCAAAAAGAGGGGAAAAGGCGGAGTCAGATCAAACTTATTTCCTTGTTGTCACTTGCAACTTGGTAAATAAAGTTTCTGGTTTCTGATTCTGATACAGTCACTGACGCTTAATTAGGACATCAATCATTCGGAAAAGCCTCTTATTTGGGACAAATCCTAGTGCTGAAAATAAAGTGCCTAATGTCCATGGTGTATTTTTGTTATTTGGGACAACGAGTGGAAACGTTTCACTTTATCAGAATAAAAATACACAAGAGAATGATATATTGGCCACTGTTTTTCCAAAGCTTTGACTGATTTGGATTCAATACAGTATGAATGAATCATTCTCCACCGTTTTTAGTTTTGATCTAAGATTATTTATCCCTTAAGAGTTTTTTTGTAAATCTAATTATTTGGTTTTGAGCATGTTTATTTCTATAATATTATTATTGTTTTTGTAAACGTATGTTATATTATAAATGACCAGATATTATAAATGCATTTTGTAAATTACCTATTTTACTGATATTTACTTAGAATATTTATAAAACTAAATATTTATTTATAAATAAATTTGGCCCAAATAAGTGGTTTTTCTGAATGATTGGTGTCCCAATTAACCGTAAGTAAAGGTATGCGTACACACACACACACACACACACACACACACACACACACACATCTACTGTATGTCGCTGTAAGACTTTAATCAGGTTTTAGATATTTATAAATAAATATTACATTTATTTATTGTTTGAGTATGTATGTAAATGTGCATGTACGTACGTACATATCTTTGTACAGTATGTGTGTGTTTAATTGTTTATTTACAACTATACTTATAAACTACTTTGTAGCTTTAACATGGTAAAACTATTGCATCGCCATAGTAAAAATGCTTGATTGTCATTGTTGACATTGTTGGTTGATTATAATGAAAATAGCTAAAATCAGTAAAATCAGTTTTTTTTTTTCTGTTGTGTAAAGTGGTGTGTTGTTGTATTATTAGCAGCTTTTCTGCTCGGGTTTCGACCCGGTTTGTTCTTCTGAGATGGTTCCGCTCTACTGACGGACCCTGGTCAAACATCTGGCCATGTGTGAAATTCCATTAGGCACAAGTGACTTGTTAATTAATCTATGACTGCTATGTATATAATCTATATATTTAGCAGCTTTTTTAATTCCATTTTATATTATTTTATGATTAGCTTTTATCAGGCTTTAGATTAGCAGCGAGCCTTGAAGCAGAAACTGAAGTCCTCAGCACTTTAGGGCGACTTTCTCATGAGCGCTGATTAGTGAAAAGTGAATGTGCGGAAAACACACACACACACACACACACACACACACACACACACACACACACTAGGTCGAACTCCTTAGGTTTTACCAGTACTATTAGTAACTTTTTTTTTTTACATTTATTAATTTTTTTCATGTATCTACTTTTATAATTATTATTTTATTTCGTATGAATTAGTTTATTGGACTTTATTTCACATTTATATTCATTTATTTTTTGTGTATTTTATTCTATGTATTTAATTATTTCATTTTTTATTGGCCCTAAAAATCCTGACAATTATTTACAATAATGTTGTCAATAATAATGTAATTTTCAAGGGTGCTTGGCTACAATAGCAATTTGTATAAATGACAAAAAACTACTACAAAAATTGCGAAACACTGACCAAGATCGGAACTCGCAAATCCACGCACAGAGAGTTTTAGAGGGACGTACCTGAACATCAAACGCGTGATAAACAGTCCAACCAGGCAAACAAGTTGACCAGGGTAATCCAAAAACACCAGGGTAATCCAAAAACACAAATGACGAACTAGAAATCAGCGTTTGTGAAACCAACAAGGCGGGAACCAAAATGTTTGGCACATGTTTGTTCTCACTCAATATGGCCGCCAAACAGGAAGTCACCAACCAATCAGAGCGCTCACGGAGGCCTGGTGTGGTACTGCCTTACTAGAACAACAATAATAATAATAATAATAATAATAATAATAATAATAATAATAATTGAACCTTTATTAGTCCCTCATGGGGAAATTTTTTTCTCTGCATTTAACCCATCCGATATTTGCCATTAATATTTCATGTATGAACAGACAGAATAATGAAGCGGTGAACATAAAAATGCAGAGTGAGTGCGTGAACGTGTTTGTGTGTGTGTCTCGCTCTGTGATTGGTTGTGCACCAGCCTGGGGGCGTGTCTCAATCATCAGGCCCAGAATTGGATGCAGTTCCGGATCTGGAAACAGACGAATAAAAAAAAAACAACAAATAAAAAACAGACGAATGAAAAAAAAAAAAACATATACTGTAAGAGAATAACAAACAGATGTACCAATGTTGGAAATAATTTGAGATGTTTTTTTTTATTTTTTACGAACTCAAAAAAGAAAACATACACAGAGAAGTAAAAAATCCGTGAGGAATAAAGCACCACTGTGTATTTTGAATTATTGCTAAATGCCATCACACACACACACACACACACACACACACACACACACACACACACACTGAAGACGTCTACACACCAAACAGCCTAGAAAAGAAGGATTGAAGGTGTTTTCTCAACAGGAAACGAACACTTCGCTTGCTTCAGGCCGAACCAAATACACATTCACATTTAATTTATGTAATTTACATTTTTAACTGTATTTTTGATTTGGTGTGGCCCGTTCCCGACCGCCTGAGAGTTTGTGTTAATTATAAAGCTGTTTTCCTTCAACACGACAGTGGAATCCCTCTCCTTCGTCCTTTAGCTGAACTCGTCTTCTCCAGCAGCCGTAATATATTCAAATGTCAATGAGGCAGCGAGTCTCTGTGCAGCTTCGGGTCAAAACGCCAGTCTTTTTGGTAGCAATCGCAGCAAGCACGACACTTTACGCAGTGTTTTACTGGGATCCTGCGTGAATTACACACACCAGTGGAAAACAACCAGGGAAACCAGTCTGAAACGGTCCAGACGCTGCAAAACATTATTCTTGACCAGTCCGAAAATCTCGAAATGACACAATAAATCTCGTTCTTTTCAGACAAGATAAATGAACTATCTTGGAATCAAGAGTGAGAGATTAATTTGCTAGTTTGGAGAAAATAGGTCTCGTTTCAAGTGTCTTAACCCTTTACTGCGTTCGGTATCAATTTTGATACGCTTTGTTTATTGTCAGATTACAGGGCCTTAAATTAAAATTATTTTTCAAAAAACTAGATCAATTCAAACATACACTTGTAATACATCATTAGATCACCAGGTGGCAGCAATTATCTGCTCCGTTGATTTTTCACAGCAGTGACCACTAGGGGAGCCGCTCCAAATTTGGAAAAATTGATTTTTTCCGATTTTTATAAAAAGCTAGTGGTTGAGGTCTAGGGGGAAGAACAGTAACTTTTTTGCTCAAATTTCTAAGAGAAGGTTTGTCTGGTGGGTGGCTTGAATGTGGCGTGGTTAATTTTTGTGATTGAAATTTTAACCCTTTCCTTTATTACACAATGTATCTTCTGGTGATACGATTAAAATAACATTTAAAATTATAATTATTTTTTTTTCTTCATTTTTTAAATATTTTTATTAGAAATATTACGTTGAATCGGAAAAAGAAATGTTTAAAGTTTACCGTCTGGTAGACAGCCGTTCTAGATGGCAGATAGTTTTACTCGATTTAAGTCTTTTTCACTCACTTAGCTTTTTATTTTCTTATTTTTTCAGGTGCATTTTTTTTTACATACACAAGCTTGTTTTAAACAGTCATTAAGACGGCGGTGATTTATCAGATCGTCTACGTATTAGTCACGAGTCAAACAAGTCGTTTTTTTTTTCCTGCTGTTGTGAATTTTTAATTTGGTGGGATTTATTACAATAGCAACCATTTGTCTTCATATAGTGCAGGAAGTGACACGAAGGCCAGATCTGTTTTTTTTTCTCTTCTCCAGGTTTACACCTTCACCCATCTGTTGAGCGAAAGCATCAGCGCGTGTGTGACATCATTGATGAATCAGTAACATTAGAAGTTCAAACTGTACGAGTGTTAAAGTGATTTATATTCTTCTGGATCGCTAGGAGAGTAATGACGAAGCACTTTATTAAGTCTGTATCAATAATAGTGGAGGGGGTTAAAAAGAGAGAGAGAAAATAGAAAGAAGTAGCTTGAAAGAGAAAATAGGCAGAATAAGAAAAGAGAAGAGGATTAATTTAGATAAAGAGAGAGAGAGAGAGAGAGAGAGAGAGAGAGAGAAGAGTGAACAAGGTTTGATGGAGGAAAAGAAAAAAGAAAAAGGGGGGAGAGAGGTGGAGGATAAAGAGGAAAAAAGAAAAAAGTAGAATGAGATAGACGGAAAGATAAGACAGCAATATAATGAGATGTTGAGAGAAAAACACAGAGAGAAGAAAGTGAAAATGGTGGGGTAAAGTGAGAGAGAAGAGAATGAGAGAGAAATAGAAAGAAATAAAGAAAAGGTGAGACCAAAAATGAGTGTGTAAAATAGAGAAAATAATGAGTGTGAGAGAGAGAGAGAGAGAGAGAGAGAGAGAGAATGAGACAGAGGGAAAAGTGAAAGAAATGAAACAGATGGATGGATAGGTAAGTAGATAGATAGATAGATAGATAGATAGATAGACAGACAGACAGACAGACAGACAGACAGACAGACAGACAGATAGATGTGTGTTTCCATGTAACATACAGGGATTGTAGGAATTGTTTTTCCAGAGTGAGTGAGCGAGTAAAGGTTCGATAGAAAGAAAGCAGAAAAAAAGACGAGGAGAAAAACAAGTGCAAGTCAGCATGAAGGCCTGGGCTCATTGGTGAGGAACCTAAGCGTGATGTCTGCTCCGAGGCTCTCAGCATCTTCCCCTGGAAACAGGAAAGAAAATCAATAGACATTTACTCATCTACCGCGCATCCAGTAGCTCTTTACCACAGTGTGTGGTTTAAATTATCACTCGCTTTCTCACTGTCAAATATCCTGGGCCACAGTGTTCATTTCGTTGATGAAATATTTTCGTCATGGTCTTCGTCAACATGGATGGATGGATGGATCGGTGGATGGATGGATGGATGGATAGATAGATAGATTCTTATTATCAGACACAGAGAGATAGATAGATAGATAGATAGATAGATAGATAGATAGACAGAGAGAGAAAAGAGAGGTGGAGGAAAAAAGAGGAAAAAAAGAAAAAAGTAGACAAAATATTCGTTGACAAAATATTTTCGTCATGGTCTTTGTCAACAACACTTTTCCCCTGAGGAAAACGAAACGAGAACTGTATAAAAGCTCCCACTTGATTTTTTAGACGTAGTGACGTTAGTAAACATTATGAATATATAGCACCTATATTTTCGTTGACTAAATCAATACTGTCATTTAGTCGATTAAAATGTTGTGGTATTTAGTCGACTAAAATTAGACGAAAACTAAAAAAAATATTAAAGTGAATAATCTGGGACTGAAACTAAATGACTATAAGAGACTAGTTAAATCAAAAGACTTTGACTAAAACTAAATTCTAAATCTGTGTCAGTCTGAACACTGCGTGCTGATGATGCGGTGAGGGGGAGGGGCTAGTTTAATGTCCCGGTGTGGTGTCAGCGTATCGCTCCGGCTAAACCAACAGCATCAGGTCATTGATTGGCAGTGATTGACTGTGGAAGGACGAGAGAAGATGAGCCGACAGAACGAGTGAAGAAACACGGAGCTGAGCACTGGACGAAAATAGAACACGGTGGTGAAATAAAACAACAACAGCGTGTGGAAATAAACGTCACACTGTAAATGTGGGACTAGTTTATTCCAACTAACCTGCTGGTCAGATCAGGCTACATTCTTTCTTTGTGTTCTCTAAAAAAACAGTTGAAGTCTCTCTCTCTCTCTCTCTGTCTCTCTCTCTCTCTCTGTCTCTCTCTCTCTGTCTCTCTCTCTCTCTGTCTCGCTATCTTTCTCTCTCTCTCTCTCTCTCTCTCTGTCTCTCT
>MU204326.1:714819-727843 GCA_017309775.1 Paedocypris sp. Pulau Singkep | reverse complement strand
TCTCTCTCTCTCTCTCTCTCTCTCTTCCATTTTTTCTCACTCTTTCTCTCTCCATTTTTTCCTCACATTTGCTCTCTCTCTCCCAGTCTCTCTGACATTCACTCTCTCTCTCCCTCCCTTTTTTCTCACCCTTTCTCTCTCTCCCTCTCCCTTTTTCCTCTCATCCCCCCTCTCTCTGTCTCTCTCTCTCCTTTTGACTTTGCCTTCTCTCTCCCACTCTCCCTCCATTTGTTCTCACTGTCTCTCTCCCTTTTTTCTCACCCTTTCTCTACCCCTCTCTCTCCCATTCATAATCTCTCTCCTTTATTCTATGTCCTTTCTCTCTCCTTCTCTCCCGTTTTTCTCGCCCTCTCTCTCTGCACCTATCTTCCATCCATTATCTCTCTCTCTCACCTCCTTTTTCTCACTCTTTCATTCCCCCATTAATTCTCTCTCGCTCCCCTATTCATTTCTGCTCTCTCTTTCTTGCCTGTTTTAGTCTTTCTCATCCATTCGTTCTCTCCCTCATTCTCTTGCACACCCACTCTCTTGCTCTCTCTCTCTATCTCTCCCACCCACTCAACCTCTCTCTCTCTCTCTCTATCAATCTGTCGACGAGTCCTGATCGCTGTGCATTGTGGAGGAGTAAGAGTTGCCATCTTCACCTTCAGTCGATCTGCGCATTATGAGCCGTGTTAATGATAGAGTCCGTGTAGTCGACTCGTAACATTAAACAACTACTAGAGTGTTTGTGTGGTTTCTCGCCACCTTATATCCTTCGTAAGTCGCTTTGGATAAAAGTGTGTGCCGAACGACTGTAAAATAAAAGTACAGATGGATGAAGAACGGAGAACACGCTGTGTTGCCAAAAGCCATTGTTCCTGTTTTGTATTTCATAAAAATGCATTGATTGTGAGTGTTAAAAGAATTTCAGACTTCAATCAGAAACAATTAAACCGGCCATTACCATTCATTAGATCATTCACGAGAACTATCCCGCTTCACCAGATAACCGCGAGAAGATTAATCAACCGCCGCGCAGATTAAAAAGCAAATTAAAAGTCCCCGTGCCACTCACCACGCGGTTTCATTCCACATTAACGCCAGTCTATTACCTTTTCCCGCCGAGTAGCGAAACACTTCAGGACAGTTTATAATGAGCCTCGAGTCTCGAGTCCTGACGTGCCAGTGAAAGATGGAGGGGAGATGAGCGAACGAAAGAGTGCGAGATTGCGGCAAATAACCAGCTAAACGAGCATTAGGTCAATCTATCAGTTTGTCTTTTCCCTCCTGGGATGAATGATGGCTAGAAGGTAGAAGCGTAATTAGCATGTAGAACACCGGCCTAGCAAAACAACCAACACGCCAATACAAAAGCCAAGAGCGACATCCGCTAATGCTTGTTTGTAGCTTGTAACGCATGTTTAAAACATGAGATTGTGGGGACGACGCCATAGCAATGCTGGAATGATTCCGCTCGTTTAGGGAGCATCTGCTTTCACAGAGGTGTAAAGTACTTGAGTAAATGTACTTTGTTACTTTACTTAAGTATGTTTTTGGCTACTTTGTACTTGCACTGAGTATCAAAAATAGAAGCAACTTTTACTCTCTACTCCACTGCATTTGTGATTGAGTAGCTGTACTTTTCACTCCACTACATTTGAATTGGCACTTACCGTTACTCGTTACATTTTTGATTGTGCGCGACAAACCATAATCGATTTTTATCGCGGTAAAATAAAGTAAAGTAAAGTAAAGACATGACTGACGCCAGTGATGAAGCAAAAGCGCACCATTATTCACGGCTTTAGTTGAAAGAAACGTAAACGAAACTATATTTTAGCTTAATTTATTTGGTGCAACATGAGTAAATGTAATGTCTTTTGTAGGCAATGACTTCAGTAGAATCACATCAAAGTCAGCTCGGAATTTTATTTGTTTGATCAAGATTAAATTTTTGCTCTTTATCTATTTTGTTTTAACATTTTTGAAACATGAGAATGTTAAATTTCCTTTCAGTATTAGAGAATAAAGCCTCATGAATCGAGTGTTTGTCGCTTTCTTTGTTTTATTGTAGCCCAAACTCCGTAGGAGTGAAAAAATCCGATACTTAGCTACTCAAGTCTTTTTATAGTGTAGACTTTTTACTTGCATTGGAGTAACTTCTACAGCAAGTATCCGTACTTTTACTCAAGTATGGCTGTCTGCTACTCTCTAATCATTCACCAGCCGGGTCACGGTGAACAAAACCCCCGGTGCGGAGTGAGAAACACCTGAAGTCTGTCTCCACAGCTGAAGAGCTATTCAGGTCCAGCTCCGCGCCGCTTCTAACTAAAACAAATGGGCCTTTATTCCCGGCCTTCCTGTGCTAACTCAGCTAGCGAGGTAAACAAGACGGCAGAAAAGCGCAGACAAAGACATATTTCCTGCACGGACAGCAGAATCCCCGTGTACTCAGTGAAGACCAGAGGGATTGAGAGGAGTGAGGAAGCCTCGGTGGGTTTGAATGTCGTGGAGTTCACCTCGTCCCACACCAGGAATCGTTGACTTCTAACGGTCCTCACATAACACGGAATTTCCACTAATTGCTTCGAAGCGTGATATCTATATCCGTTACGATCTTTACCCTCTTTATGTTCTCTCTTACCTGTGGTGTTCTCGTACGTAGAAAAACTCATCGGCTCATGGGATTTAGCTGTTTTTTTAAGCCTGATGAGGAGAGCAGACGTATTGCTGGACTGTTCCGTGTATTGATAGACGGATCCATCAGTATATTCGTAGTGACATTTTCACGACTCATTAGGTTTTGGTGGAGACGGTTCGCGACCCTTTCCGAGGTTACCTGGCCTGGATCTATTCTTCTGCTGGAGATCCTGCCCATAATGTGGGTGGAATTGGCTGGGACGGAGAGGATTCCCCTCAGTGTGCTGTATTGATCTTTGAATTTGAATTTGAAAATTTGAATTTGAATTGACTTGCTTTGAATTTGAATTTGATTTGATCGAGCCATAAACAAACTATATAAGTTGGTATGCACCCACTTCAACCACAGGTTCTATTTTACAAGTTTAGCTATTCTCATGTAGAGTCAAGCCAAGCTAGAAGTTACAAGGGTTAAAATGACCCCTGACCCAAGGGTCACACAATAGACTTGACCCTTCCATTGCGTTTGGGTCAAATTGGCCCGTTTTCAAAGTTTACGGTGTGTGGCACGAAGTGTTGTAAAATCATTCCCATCATCCCGGAATAGTAGCAGTAGTAGCAAACACACTCGCAAGACGTGAAAAATCAACGCGCACTTTAGCCGATTTTATCAAGGTCACACCGCGTCGGAGGAGCGCAGACGATAAGCCATCGCCTATAAGTTAATTAGCTTTTTATCGCACAATACGAATTGCAAAATCGTCAAGCCATCACGTCGTCTAAGGCCGAGCGAAACGTGTCTTGGAAGACACACAAAGGTGCGTCCTGCAGAGGGGATTCACTTCTTTACTCGACCTCCGCTGGTTAGTCGTGGCCTCATGCAAAGCGCAGAGAACAGGGACGCAGCTCCGACTGCCTCGCTGATAAGGGAGATTAATGGGGTTGTCGCGCCGCTTGGCACACCATCACAGCTCCAGCAACCCCAATGTGACTGCTATCACCGCCATCTGTGTCCACGCAAAGCAGCCGAGTGGATGAGAGGAGAGGACAAGACCAGGAAGAGAGAGAGAGAGAGAGAGACGACTGTACTCACGCCTTCGGAAGAAAGAGTTTTCATCTGCCTTGAGAAAAACCTTTCACACATACAGACATTCCCGGCAAAATACCGTGAATGAACAGACAAATGTCGGGAAATTGGTTCCGGGAATATTCCGGCACAGATAGTAGTAACTTGCCGGGATTCTTCTCTGTGTGAAAGCCAAAGGGAAGATTCGCGGGAAAGTCGTCACCCACTGCTCTCAGCCAATCAGAACGCTCTGGCGTGTGGCAACAAATTCTCGAATTCCCGTGCGCTCATTTCGCGCTTTAGTCTAGCCAATCAAAAAGTATAAGAATAAGAAGAATAACACTAGAATAACTCTGGCGGATGAAGACACGTGTCGCCACATTAAAGGAACAGTTAGTGACGCCGTCTCTTATGAAACAATTACCGCCGTTATTCGTGTTCACAAAGGCGCAGCTGTTTCAAGCGTGTCACCAGTTGATGATGTCACCGAAAACACTGGGATTTTGAAAGCGCCGTGTTCTGAGGTTCTTTTCCGTTAAAATCCAGCAATGGCAGCGCTTGTGTGAACAGTCTTTGAAGAAAAAATAGCAGAACGACTTTACTGGTATTTCACAGGCATTGCTGTGTGAAAGGGGCTTATGTTACGACCTCGACTCGTGTCTACAAAAAGGTTAGGTTGTGAGGTGTAACAAAGAGAGAACAAGAACAGTAAGGTTAAAGTAAAGTTGTAAGTCCAAACGCAACACGTGCACGAAACCAGAGAAAAAACCACCAACAATGATCAGCACAACCTGTTTCAGTCGGGAACACAAGAATAGCAGAGGAGATGATCGTTATTCCAGGTGTGCTCGATCTGAACGATACTGCGATTTATTTTGTGATGATCTCAATGAGGGAATACAAAATATACGTTTAATGACTAATTTATAATGGAAGTAAATAATGAATTGACACGTGAATAAACGTGCAGTCTTTCTATATGGTTTCAAAATGTATTTCTATAAATAATACATTCCTAAGGCTTTTACAGTACGCTTAAGTACGTTTATTTGTGTATAAAGCATCTATCCCAATTAGACTATAATAAGCAGAAGCTGATGAATAATGACAAAAATAATCAACATAAAACTTGTCATTAAAAATCATTATGTAAATATTTATATAGTACTAACAACATTTGTATATAAAGCATCTATTCCAATTAGACTATATCGTAAGCAGAAGCTTATGACAAAAATAATCAACATAAAACTTTCATTATGTAAATATTTATGTTAAATTTATTAAAAAATCATGATGTAAATATTTATATGGTAATAAAAAATGTGTTTCTACTTTCAGTCATGAGAAACCAACCAATCACAGATCAGTAGTCTCACACACACACACACTCACACACCAGCCAATCAGAGTAAGGCCCACGTGAAACTTGGGCCAGAAATGCAAGCAAAAAAAACTAATCGAACAAAAAATCCGAAGCGGAAAAAAGTAAACAAATAATAATAATAATAATAATAAAAAAATGCAAGAGAAAAATAAAAAACAAACGTAAATGTGAATCATTTTCGATATAATTTTCGTTTGATATTTTTGCCCCTAATCTGATTCTATACGATTCAATCTTACCTAATATTAAACATTTAAGGCCTATTAAAGCTTATTTTCTTTAACAGCGTCAAAACTCTTAGTGAGTAGTTCTATGGAGCTACTAGAATTCTAGTTGTTTCTTCTGTTGGTTGGTCTCATTATTTTGTTATTGTTACTAGTGGCTGTTCCGGCAATTGAATTTCCCCACTGTGGGAAGTTTATTCATTCATTCATCCATCCATCCATTCATTCATTCATCCATTCAGTCATAAAGCTGATTCAGTTGAATTTAAAAAATGTATTT
This sequence comes from Paedocypris sp. Pulau Singkep, assembly GCA_017309775.1. NCBI lineage: Eukaryota > Metazoa > Chordata > Actinopteri > Cypriniformes > Paedocypris > Paedocypris sp. Pulau Singkep. The sequence goes on along the minus strand of MU204326.1, from coordinate 722,264 downwards.
TTTTTTGTGTCCATTTGTTTGCGAGACGGAATGTCTTTTTATTGATCTTGGACCAAACAATACATTGAAATTGAATTGAATTGAAGTAGAGTTTCCAAGCACCACTCCTGCATCTTAAATGCCCCACAAGAAACCAAAAAGAATAAAAGTCCACATCTATTTGAAAGACGAGCTCTACAGGTTTGAAAAGAGACGAGGGCGAGTTTAAAGAAGGAGAAATGTATTTTGATTCGCTGTCACGCCAAAGAGAGTCGCCTAAAGAGCCGTGTCAGGAAAAGACTCTCCCTCTGCTAATCTGCATGGCATTTATCAAGCGCACTGGACTAATGGGGATGTCAGTGGAGATAGTGAATGTGGAGGAGGACGAAGATGACACTGGCGCCACTTTTCAAAAGGCACGGTGACAGAAAAGAGGAGCGGCGTGAAGATGAACGATATCTGGGAATGAGACCTCATGCGGCTTCAGAGAGGAAGTTTAATCGCTGGTGCTGATCACATTAAACTGACGGCCATGAACAGGCCAATCAGAGTGGCAGCTCTATTCTTTCAAGATTGTCACTCCGTACAAAGCGGCGGACGACAGAATACGAGCTGAACGATGCGACGAAAGATCTAGAACATAATCTTGGAGAACAACTGATTCATCTTTGTAAATGTTCTTAATTACAGAGGTGTCAGGTAACAAAGTAATACTACTTCGTTACCTTAATAAAGTAGAAATTTGGCTTACTTTTACTTTTCTAGAGCATTTCTTTTTCCGCTTACTTTCTACTTCTACTTCTTATTTCTATATACTAGATATAAAGGAGATAATGTAATGTTGAAGCTAGATTTTCGAACATAAGAGTTCATATTTAGGTCATTATTTCATAACATGCATTTGAAAATAATCTGTTTTGTTACAAGTTTTTACAGATTGATCAGCCTCTGAGAAGCCTGTGTGATTTAGTGTCTTGAGGCGGCGCAGATTACACACAAGCTTTGTAATAAAATGCATTCATTTTCAATGTAATTACAACAATTTAATAGAACATTATAGTTCTATGATGCTATTTTTTTCCTCGCATTACTTTTACTTTTATACTTAAAAGTAGTTTTATCAGTATTAGTCATGCTACTTTTACTTTAGTAGAATATTGGGCATTTTACTTTTACTTTCACAGAAGTACTTTTTAACTCTAATATATATACTTTTAACGAAGTAACGAAAGTGATTACTTTTGACAGCACTGATTATTTCCAATGAAGGTTGCAGATTGATGGTTAAACACAGAGCACAGTTTTGATATTAACAGCATCAGTACCTTCAGCATCCTGCAGGTGGCGATATCACCTCGTCCGCACAATAAAAGAACCGCGACCGATTTGTCAAGCACAATCACAATGTAGCAAGAAACAGTAAGTGTCCATTCAAATGTAGTGGAGTACTGATGCAGACACTCAATCACAAATGTAGTCAAGTAAAGAGTAAAAGTTGCTAATATTTTTGTACAAGCAAAAAGTAGACAAAAAGCTCAAGTAAAGTAACAAAGGCACTTTACTCAGATACGCTACACTCCTGCTACTTGACAAACTTTCTACTTCACATTTCCTTATAAAACCAAAAGCATTTTGAAAAGAGCAGCATTCGAAGTTTATAAAGTGCTGAGCTACTCGGACATTCCAGCAAACTGTGGGTCACTGTGTCCAGTGGAAAGCCAAGGGCAGGTTTTTTTTTTTTTTTTTTGCAATTATGCAACCATCTATAATTATATTTTCCGTCCTCTCACTCAGAAAATTGAGAGAATAAATGCAGTTTTTTATCTTTGCAAAAAAAATAGTGTTCCTAGTCATATTTCGACTTGCTCATAAAATTAATTATTACAGACGTTGTTAATTTACAGTTACTGCCTCAAAACGCTTTATATTAAATAATATTCCACTTTATTGTAATGATATGTTTACAGATATAATGAAATGCAGTTATCATCTAACCAGAAGTGCATATTAGGTATATTTCCACATACGATATAAATAAATATAGGATACACAATATACAGGTTAATTGAAATAAACTGTGAAGTAATGACAGAGATGCAGGTGCATGCGAATATACAGTGGTTGGGTATAAAATATATATAAAAATGAATAGAGAGCAGAGCGTGCAAAAATGACAAATCAAATATACAAAAACGTGTTCAACCAACTGTGCAAATAACTGTGCAACCAATTGTAGCAGCTTTAATTATTAATATTGGGCTTCATTGTGTCTCATCCTTTAACCATTATTGTGAAAAATACATAGTTTGTCATCAAAAACTTGTATTTTCCCCAAGCGCACTTAGTCTTTGTGTTTTTAATGGTCTGTTTAAACGTCTTGCTGAAGACGCTCTTACAAGTCACCTACAAAAATCTGGTTTAATGAACTCTTTTGGATGGTTGGAATAATGAACCCGTCTCTCGACTCGTTCCCTGTTTGGAAGGTGATGAGTCTCATTTGGTTTTGCTCAACGGTCCCTTAGTGAAAGTCAATCTCAGCAAAATCAGCAAGAAAAAAAAAAAAAAGCGATGTGGTGAAAAGATGGAGGATTAGTGTGAACTCTTGCACAGCAGTTCTCCTGTAATGTTCCTCGCTGGAGTTGAATTATGTATGTCCGATCTCCTCCCACACGGCCGCTCTGATGTCAACCTTCATCATCACACCTTCATCATCATCACACCTTCTGAGATGTGAAGAACACCAGTCGGGTCCAATCTTCTCATCGAAATGAGATTGGAATCTGTTTTACATTTTCACAATGAAACAATTCACGATTACATTTTGTTTAAATTATTATGAAATTAAATTATAGTGTTTTTAACCACCCCCACTTCCAAAAACGCACACATTTATTTACTTGTTCATTTATATATATGCTTGTTAGTTAGGTATATAACTAGTTAGTTAGTTAGTTAGGTGGTTAGTTAGCTGGTTGGTTGGTTAGTTAGTTAATAGTTAGTTAGCTGGTTGGTTGGTTAGTTAGTTAATAGCTGGTTAGCTGGTTGGTTGGTTGGTTAGTAGTTAGTTAGTTGGTTGTTTGTTAATGAAATATGTTTCTGATTATAAATGTGCATTGTATTGTGTATTTATGTTGGTTAGTTAGGTATATAATTAGTTAGTTAGTTAGGGTTGGTTGGTTGGTTAGTAGTTAGTTAGTTGGTTGTTTGTTAATGAAATATGTTTCTGATTATAAATGTGCATTGTATTGTGTATTTATGTTGGTTAGTTAGGTATATAATTAGTTAGTTAGTTAGTTAGGGTTGGTTGGTTGGTTAGTAGTTAGTTAGCTGGTTCGTTGGTTGGTTAGTTAGTAGTTAGTTAGTTGGTTGTTTGTTAATGAAATATGTTTCTGATTATAAATGTGTATTGCTACTTTTGTCATTAAATAAAGCTAATGCAATTCATAGGCAAAAATAAAACAAGTTAAAGTTCTGTATAACTAAACCTGCCTGACATGAACTGATTAGCTCTTTATAAAAAAAGTTTTTTGCGATTAATTTTATTGACTACAATAATTATTTGTTCCTTATTATCGTTATTTATTTTACCGAGTAAGGTTGTGTGTTAGGCGTGTTTGCTGCCGGACACCCGAATTTCTGTCTTGGGAGATTAATAAAGGTTTTGTTTATCTATCTATCTATCCATCCATCCATCCATCCATCCATCTGTGCATTTGTAAGATGCTTTTCACAGTTCCAACTGTCTCAAATTGCATAAAACTGTCTCAAATTGCATAACAATAACAAAAACAATAACGCCAAAAATATAAACATTAAGTAGTTTAACACATTGAAAAAAAATTCCTCATAACTTGTCGCAAAACAATTATATCTGAACATCCATTTATCTGTACATCCTTCCCAAGAACCACTTTTCCATTCGAGCCGGAGCCAATCGCACCATCATTGATGTGGTGCCAACCAATCACAGAGCAGGACACACAGACACACACTCACACCGATGGACAGTTTTCCACACTCCACGTATTCAAGCATTTTTTTGGAATTCCAGGCAAGGTGAAAAACATACAAACTCCACCAAGGAAGAACATCAAATTTGAACTTGGAGCGTCATTGGCATAATAATACCAACAATTGTTATAATAAATAAAATCCATCTTGTGTTTGAGTCCACGTCTATCGGGAACATTCACCGTCATTCATCCCGTTTCCTGAGGAAACACTCAGCGATGAGAGGACGGAGCTTCAGATGACACTCTCCACACAGTGACCTTGTTTATTCCTTACATTCCCTGCGCAGTGTTTGGCTCGGTGTGTGTTTTCATTAATGTCAGTCAGTCAGTGAAACACACCCGGGCAAATCATCGTGTCTCTCTTCTGTCAATCCCGCAGCCTCCTCTTCCTCTCTTCTTCCCCTTGTCCTCCATGTCCAACAATCCCCCTTCTGAAGTTTAGAATCGTAGAAAAGTAAGAAACTAGAACCCATCAAAATCCAGAAACCTTCCACCACATCGTGATTGCAAATATCATTGGTTTTCTTTCGAATCACTTATATGGCGCTTCAACGCAAAGCCAAAAAACGAAAAATGTCCATTCCGATGGTATCGACACTCCTCCGGCGGGGATGTGGATCACTCAGGACCTCAGAAAAACAAAAGCTATTGGCACTTTGAAGGGCTCTAAGACAATATGCAACAACAAATGCATGTGAGGTTCGGTTCCCGGCTTCTACCTTATGCAGCCTTCCTTCATAAAGGTCAGTTTAAGAAATCCCACCACAAACCAAGATCAGAAAACGACCGAAGCCAAGCAAAAGCCTTCTGATTTAGCTGGTTTGAGCTCGTAAATTAGTGTAGGACAGAGCGAGTGAAAGATAGTGTCGAGGACTGTTGTGCAACGGTTTCATTGTCTGCATGAGCGGAATATATAATGACTCTCCTTTATCACCAAAGGCTCCAAATGTCTCTCTGAGGAGGGAGTGGCACCTCACAAAAGCTTATTTCCTCCACCATCTGTTTCTATTTCTCCCAACCAGTCCCCGATTCCAACCCATAAATCTACGCTGAAAAGGATCCCCAACATAAGTTGTCACCGTGCCAAGACGCAATCGCTCTGCCACTTCTCCTCGGCTTTAAAACGGAAGCTAGTGAACCAGCAGAGAAAGAAGGGATGAGCGGCTGAGCAAACGAGGAAATACTTTTGCTATTTCAACAACCGCTGTTGTGTTATTCGCTATTGTGTCTGTGACGGAATCTACTTTACTGCGATCAATCCGTGTCCTGTCGGCTTATTTTAGCAAAGCTTTAGTACAATCAGCAGCTAGCAAAGATCTAAGGACACACCTGGTGGTGTAAAGTACTTGAGTAATGGCTTTGTTACACTACTTGAGTGATTAAACACCCAGTTAATTAATTTTTGTATCTTTGTTTGGACCATTATTTGTTACATTGTGGTTGTGTATAAAAGTCTGCACTTTTTTTTTTATTTTTATTGCGACTAGTTTCTTGGCCGGACCAGGTGATATCGCCATCTGCAGGATTCTGAAGGTACTGGATGATGTTTGTGAGCAAAATCAGATAAACGGAAATTAGAGGTTGCACTTTTTTTGCAAATTTGACTGAGACGGACTGTCTTATCTATTTTGTTCAGCCATTTTGAAACATTGATGTGTTAAATTTAATGTCTATAAGAGAAAATCAAACCTCATAAATAAAGAGTTTCATGTTTTTCCACGTCTTGATGTGTTTTTTGAGCCTAAATTCAGTACGAGTAAAATACCCAAGCTCATTTAAAATTGCACACTTTACAACTTTTACTCGAGTGTTTTTGGACTTTGCGACTTGTAGTGAAGTCATTTCTATAATAAGGTATTAATACTTTTACTCTAAGTATCTATACACCTCTTTACACATATATTTGTTACCATTTCTGGGTCATGGGGAGCTAGAGACAATCCTAGCAAGGATAGAAGAAGGCGGGACAGACCTTGGTGGCCGACCAATCACAGTGTAGGATACACAGACACACACATTCACACTCTCACTCACACATTTTTCCAGACTCCAATTTATATGAAGACGCTTATGGATAGTGAGAAGAAACCGGAGACCTGGAGGAAACCCACGCAAGGACGAGAAGAACTCACAAACACACACATAACTCAAGTACAGTTCTTCTATTTCTACAACTTTTTACAGCTCAATGAATGAACTAAAAAAAAACGTGACAGTCTGTCTTGTTTTCGGAGCTGTTAAAATCACAAAAGCAGAAGATGTGGCGAGAGGAGGTGGAGGAGCGCGAGCAGATGCTTGCTAAATCATCTGTAGAAGAAGCAAAAGCCTCCCAAACTCTCTCTAAACTCCACACACTCAAACCTCTCGTCTGTAATTGTCGGCAGAACAGCTGGTGGCGTGTTTTAATTAAGGGACACACTGGTTTGCTTCTCTGGTGGAGTGTGAAGAGCATCGTCCATCTCCAGCACTTCCACAGCAGAGACGCCGTGTGCAGCCTCACACCTTTAAACTCACTCTCCTACACACACACACACACACACACACACACATCCTTAATTCATAAACACACAATCATTCACAAAGAAACACACACACACAATGCAAAAAGTTGAAAGTACTGCACATACACACATAGGTGGGTTTATTAACACACACACACACACACACACACACACACATTAGAAAAAACACCAACACACATACTCAAATCTCAAACACAAGTACACATTAACATTGAAAACACTACACAAAATCATAATTGTGCACACAAACACACACACACACACCACAAAAAGTTAAATACTGTACATACACACATTCATAAACACACAAAAAAACAAACACACACACACGCATACACATTTAATCAAACCTTTCAACTCATTTAATCATGTACTTGCTACTTTTTTACCCAGAGATTAAAAAGCAAGCAAACACGACGCACAGGAATGATCTCGCTGAGGAAAAGTGACGTGTTGATGCGAAAAAGCGACAGACGCGAGAAGAAAATAATGGAAGGGCAGGAAAGCTTCAAAAGTAATCTTTGTAAAACGACTTGAGTTGTTCCTGACAAGCCTTTGGCCTTCAGTAATAGTGTCCGTGTGGCTTTCTGCTCCGCAGGGTCCAGGGATTAGACGACACACACACACACACACACACACACACTGGGACGGGACGGGTCAAACACACACACTCCTCAAACACACACTCTTATACATGGATTAGCTGCTCTGTTTTTTGTATTTTCTTCTTTTGCAGTTTATTCTCAGATTTGCATTAAAGAATATGTTGCAATCTGTGCTGGTGTGTAAACTTCTAGAAACTGTGTGTGTGTGTGAGAGAGAGAGAGTGTAGGTGTGTGTGTGTGTGTGTGAGAGAGAGAGAGAGAGAGAGAGAGAGAGAGAGAGAGAGAGAGAGAGAGAGAGAGAGAGTGAGGGTGTGTGTGTGTGTGTG
>MU204326.1:700304-714719 GCA_017309775.1 Paedocypris sp. Pulau Singkep | reverse complement strand
TGTGTGTGTGAGAGAGAGAGAATGTAGGTGTGTGTGTGTGAGAGAGAGAGAGACTGTAGGTGTGTGTGTGTGTGTGTGTGAGAGAGAGAGACTGTAGGTGTGTGTGTGTGTGTGTGTGTGTGTGTGAGAGAGAGAGTGTGTGTGTGTGAGAGAGAGAGTGTGTGTGTGTGTGTGTGTGCTCATAAAGGCTCTTCTCTGTCAGAATAAGGATGTAACGCTACACACAGACGTTGTTCTTTCAGCTTTAAACTCTCGTCTCCATGATGACGTACAGATGAACGACAGCCGCACTTTTTTTTCCTTCTTTTTTTAATCTGAGAAGAAAGGAATCGTCAGGACAATAGAGCGATTGTAAGGTGCGGTGACCTTCACTGCCCGTGTGACCTTAATAAACTTAATATAATATATTAAAAAAAAAAAACGAAGTGAACGAGACGAACCTTCATTAAAAAGCGTCGATTTGAGGAACACGTCTGACGCATGTGTGACATCATTTCTCCGGGTTGAAGAAGCTCAGAAGCTGCGAACGAGGCGGCGTTTCTGCGCATTATCACACGCCGTAGCTAATCTGATATTTACATTTATCAATTGCTTCATTAAATAGGTCAGCGATCAAACGCCCAATCACGAGGGAGACGGCACTTTCTGACTGAGCGTGGCACTTTTCCAAGAGATAACACACACACACACACACACACACACACACACACTGCAGGCAGCGGGGGAAAGTTGATGGTGAACTTCCTCAGTTCTGGCAGATAAGAGAGGCAGTGAAATAAAGACGCGGGTGTCTTATATAAGAGAGAAACGGCATTAAGATGTGTTCGTGAAGAGAGACGATGACACGCCTGACCACCTTTATTCTTTCAGAAGGTAAAAATATAGTCCATCTCTGCCATCTACTGTTTTAAACATGCCAGGCAAAAAGAACCAGCAACCAAACTTTTCTGGAGATTCTCTTACTCGGAAAGACAAACATTACTGCATTTTAATAGATGGATGAAAGAAGAGACAGATGATGGATGGATGATGGATGGACCATCAGATAAATATTGGCATGGATGAGAGGGAAAGTAAAGGAAAACAAATTCAACAAGTTGGAGTTAGAGTTCCAACACAAAGTCGCTATGCGGAATTAAGTCAAACAAGAGTCTTTAAAAAAGAAAACTGTTCCACTGTGTTCAAAATTAGGAAAAAAGAGTCAAAAGAGTAGTTAAAAAAAGATTGTTGTTCACCGTTGTTCAGACTATGACCAGAAGAGCGCGCTAGATCACCACAGTGGCTAGGAAAACAAAACTTCTGTGCAGGTGAGATTCGGTTCCAGGCTTCTACATTATGCAGCCTTCCTATACGTTAATATTAGTTCATTAAACGTGTTATTATTACAGTTATATATATATATATGCTTCATTGCAGAGATGTGTTTTAAATCTAGACTTAAACTGACTGAACTAAACAGATCGTGCCAGGCAAAGTGTTCCATAATTGTAGTGTCGGTTTTATACGTACGAATCCAAACTTTACGGTGTGTAGCGCTGCTAATTTTAAGAGCACGTTAAACTTTTATCTTTACAGACTGGGCTATAAATGGCGGACAGATGTCATTTTAAGGGTAGTAACTGGTCTCTTCCTCTACTCCGGTGGCGTAGAATTGTTAAACGCTTGTGAATTCCTACTGGCAGAGAAGTGTAATGGCAAAAAGAAACACACACTCTGATTCACCTCAGAGAAATCAATAGTTGCAACATTTTGGCAAAATGTTGACTGTGTGTGTGTGTGTGTGTGTGTAGGATTAATTATAATTTAGTTCCTTAGTGTAATCGCGGTTTGTGAGCGGAATAACTATTGGGGACGCTGTATGTAATTACAGTGTGTGTGTGTGTGTGTGTGTGTGTGTGTGTGTGTGTGTTTATTCAGAAATATGTGTAACGGTGAGTGAGCTTGTCTGGCTTGTATTAGTGACAGTATAGTGTGACTAATCTCTGGTGATGTCGGCACTGGGAACTGACAAAAATAACAAGATGAAGTGAAAAAAGAAAAAGCTACTGTGGTTTGGAATACCAATTCAGCGCAGAATAGAGCAATAAGCACCGGTTTTCTGTAAAGAAGGAGAGATGTTCTATAAAAAAAAAGTCGCTCTACTGCAGTGACCCATGACCTGGAAGAAAAATGTCAAGTCATTTTTAATTGTTATTTTTTTCCCTTTTTAACTGACTCTTTTCCCCCCAAATTTCTGAACTCACATAAAGAATGGACATTTTTCATTTTAAAGACTTTTTCATGTAGCGTTTTTGCGTTGGTCTCGGACTCGAACATTTATTCTGGTTTTGTTGTTTGTTGGACAGTTTGTTTGTGTCTGATCTCAATAAATAACACCCAACGCTTTGAGTTACACAAAGACTTGAGTTACACATACTATAGGGCTTTTTATTGAAATATGGTGAATAAAGAAATAAAATGTATATTATTTCAGAGCCGCTCTAAGTTTTACAAATAGGTAAACAATAATAAAACAATAAAATAAGGCCTTGAATTCTTCCTTATTCTCTGTCATTGTATTTAGCCTCTTCAGAATCAATAAACATTGTCATTTTGATGTAAAAGGTATCAATATGTAACTTATATTTATTCTGTTATTATTTCTTGATTGTTGCACTACCCACCTTCCCTTCTTTGAATGGTATAAAATAATTATATAAATGTATATATACATTTCTTTTTACAAAACAACTTGTAAACTTAAAATAAACTTAATAACCTTGCATTTAAAATATTTTTATTATTATTATTATTATTATTACTATGATGATGATGATTATTATTATTATGATACTGATAATGATTCAATATTATTATTTTTTTTTATTTTCATTTATCATAAACTGGTTTTAAGACCTTTTCATGTCCTTTTAAGCATCTGACTAATCAAATGTTGTTTGACAGCTCAACCGAGGACGCGTCGAGCTGTTAATGCAAACGAACATCCAGCAAACCCAGTTAAAATCCAAATCTCCACTGCGTCGTGGCCTCATCGAGCCTCACAAGAAACCAGCCCACGGAAAAGAAAGCAGCCGAACAAATGGCTGTGGGTAAGTGATTGTGTTAAAGTGTGAGGCTGAACTGGGCTGGTCTTATCAGTCTGATGAAGAGGATCAGATCAGCTGCTTCGGGCCCGTGTGAGTGTGAATAATGAGTAAACACATCACACACTCCGTGATTTATAACAGCGCCCGCACTGACATTTCTGTGGCATCATCCTTGATCTTTTATTTCTTCCCCGTCTTCACCTTCCTCCCCCTTTCATTTTCTCTCGGCGAGGACGAGTGTGGAATTCCGAGTGGTCTACTTCAGCGGTGATTAAAGTGTGTGTGATGAGGTGTGCTGGGCCCGACTGTGAATGTCGACGGCGTTGGAACGTAATGAAGATCTCGGCGAGTTTTCCTGAAGGACGCACTCGATATGCAGACAAACACACGCTCACTCTTACACACTTGTGACACGAAAGGAGTGCTTTTATCTGCGCTTTATTGGTGATTTTTTATTTATTTATTTTTCCCTAACCACTGTGGTGATCTAGCTGCTCTTCTGCTCATAGCTCACAGTCTGAACAACAACAGACATGTTTCTTTCCCCTTTTAACTGACTCTTTTCCCCCACACATTTTTAAAACTCATATAAAGAAATCAACATTTGAAATCAACAAAGGGGCGGGACCGGTCAATCACATTATCACCAGCCAATCTGAGGTTAAGGACCGCCCCCACGTGAAGCTAGTGCCAGAAGTCCAAACAAACAAAAAAATGGAACGGACGCAAAAATCTGAATTTTTTTTTCAAACCAAACCATGAAGATTTTCATTTGTTTCTTACAAATTTACGTTGGATATTTTTAACATCTGATTCCATAGACTGACAATGTAAAAATAAACGTTAAAAATATACTAGTACAATTCTTTCACGTACATTTTGTGCTTATGGTTCTGCTTTTTAAAAATGTGTTATATAAAAAATAAAAAAAAACAAACCTTCATAACAGATTAACTGGATTTACAAAAAAAAAATATCTGACTTTCATTTAATTTTAACAAGTTCAGTGGGCCACATTAAAACATTTAAAGGGCCGTAGTTTGCCCACCCCTGTTATACGGTATATAAATGTGCAGAATAGATAAAAAAAAAAAAAAAAAAAAAATATGTGTTTTATGAGTTTTTTTTGCGTGTGTGTGTGTGTGTGTGTGTTATATATATATATATATATATATATATATATATATATATATATATATATATATATATTATATGTACCCAATTTATATAATAAATCAATACACCCGTTTATCAATTTTATAACCTGAAACTAACAAAAAATTTTAAAAAATGGTGCACAAAAATGTAATATGAGTGGATCGTTTTAAAGATAAAAAGATTCAAAAGATGCAGTAAACTCCCACAAGAATTGTGCAACCATTTACTTAATTTGCTGCACCTGTGCCACACAGCTGCAGGACTACACGCACACACACACACACACACACACACACACACACACACACAAACAATGTGTGTGTATATATAATATGAGTATTTTGTAGTATTTTTTGTATGAGTATTTGTAGTATATATGTGTAGTATATACTGTATTTACACTACACTATATATAGGGGTAGTGTACCAGTGCCGATTAAACCTGGCAAATGCTTGGTAAGGGAAAACAGCGTCGGCGTTATGATGTGAGAGCGACATATGGGCTTAATGAATGTAGTCTAGCGTTTGATATGAGTCCAGAGGAACAGAGAGAAACGAGGTGATGCTGCTCCTCCGAGACTCATAAAAGAGAATCAACATGCCGACATCAGCCAGTTTTAAAGCGCATCATCTGTACTTTTATTTACCGAGTTGGATCAGCTAAACTCTTCGCTGGCGCTTCGGCTCAACCTGAAGTGATAAAGTTAAACTGCTTGTTTAATGCGGCGTGAGGCTGGCAGAGAGACGTGCAGTTCCCTCATCTGACACTAGGTGGCACAATCATTTGTGTCACTATTATTTACTTATTATTCACTATTATTGTAATTATTATTCACAAATGATTACAAATTTACTATTGTAAATTTTGAATAGATTTATTAATGCGTGTTGCACTGGATAAAAAGTTGCTATAATTTCACTGTACATTTATATGACTCACATCCTATATGTGCACTGGGACAATAAAGGTTATTCTATTCTATTCTATTATTATTTTACTTCTAAATATTTTTCTCTTGTGATTATTTATTGTTGTCATTGTTGTTAATATTATTTATTTGTTTATTTATTTACTAAATGCTCTTGATGTAAGCAGAGCATTACGATGTATATTTAGCATTTATTTGCAATGTCCATGTGTAGTTACGACTAAAGAGGGTTTTTATAAAGTTGGGACTTTTCCAAGGTGCGTTTGTCAATATGCCCACTAGGGGCCAACTCCAAATATTTAATCATACACACACACACACACACACACACACACACACACACACACACAAACTCCAACTTTTGTTCACAGGACGTCCACAAGAGATGCAGATGTGTGTTTGATGTTTGTGTTGTTCCTATTTTCCGGCCCATTCGAGAGTCGATAACTGAGGTGATCATGGCAATCGCCTCATGACAGAAGTAAAACCTGAGTGTAAGCAGCAGAGTAAGAACCACTATGGGACTCATCTGTGAAAAGCTTCTTATTTTTTAATAAATAGGAAGAGAAAATTAAAGGGATATACGTACTCTAAAAATCATATGCAGTTCTTACATCATTCAGTATCAAATCTCGCACTATTGGTTAGTGATTTGAACTTATGTGATGTCAAAGAAAGAAAGTGAGTGAGTTTTTCAGTGTGGCCACTAGGGACTGTATAACAATTGTGCTCTGAATTAAACCATCCAGTGAAGTTACACACACACATAGTGAAGCTAACACACACTAACCTGGAGCAGTGGGCAGCCTTCAGCCATTTTATCGCCCCATTGACACTGGACAGCAATTCCAACTCGTGCTGGACCACAACTGCCACAACTCAAACGAACCAGTAGTGAGGAAGTCTTCAGCACTTTGACAATTGTTCATGGTGTCCCTGACTTTCGGAGAAACAGAGTTAAACATGTGAAATTCAAGAGCAGTTTCTAAATTCAACACCTGCTCAACACACATAGAACTTCCATAAAGAGTGAATTCTCCAGAAAGCCACCATTGTTGTCATAGAGTAAGACGCAGATTTGGGGATACTCACATGTCGGCTAAATGGTGGTGCCAAGGCCTTCTGATCCACGTTGGGTCCAAACTGTGACTTCTGAGGTGTTAGACTTCTTCTTCTTCTTTGGTTTTTAACGGCGGTTTGCGTCCACATGTGTCGCACTACCGCCTCCTTATGTTCATTACATATCTACACCTTCTCTTGTCCCGTCTATATCCCATTCACCAGTCCTGGTGAAATATTCAAATACTAATGTCCTGCCCCGCTTGCTCCTCATTTGCATCATTATATCTTTTATTCTATTTCCACTCATTCCAACATTTTAGAGAACTTTACAGTGCTCTACAGTTGACACTTGAGTGATGGTACCAACCTCTGGAAACCCATGGCTCACAAACCTCTGGAAACCCTTGGGTCACAAACCTCTGGAAGCCCTTGGGTCACAAGTCCAACTCTACTGGTCCAACTGGGCAGCCATCTCCCCTGGAAAAGACAACCATGTCGAGTCCAAGAACGTGGTGCACGATGTAAAACCAACTTTGGACGATGCAATTTACGTTGGGCATCGCATGGGTCGTCTCCCAGAACTTTTCTTAGAGAACATGTGGTTGTAATGCCCTCAGAAAGCTCATTGCTATTGTGCAGAGCCAGATCTCACACCTGGTTCTCCTTATTCCACACAATAAATGACTTGAAGGGGAATAAGCGTTGCCTTTTTAAGAGCAGACGTAGAGAGGCGAGCGCTCGCAGCTGCTGTAAATGGGGACTTTTGTCAGCTCTAACTGTGGACTAGCTGCTAACTAACACCAGCAAATTTGAGGGTAATTGCTTTTGACTTGTAATGGGCTGAGAGAGTGAATGAAGGGTTGTTGGCATTTTAACAGCATGCCAGGCCTGTTGGACAATAACCAGCTTTGAATTGGCAACAATGGTCCGGGGAGAATTCTGCCCGGTTCATCAAACATGTTTTTGGGACGAAAAATTCTGGAATATTGTAATAAGGAAATGGTTCTGCCAGGGTTCAGTCCTCGGCCTTTTTTGTGTTGATAACAGCACTTTCCTACGTTGGTCTGCTCGTGCTTTTCCTGACATGGGAAGTGTGGAGCCGAACGTTGCTGATGGATCTTCTTACAATCGGGATAACAGGATGCCAGATCATTCCAAAACAAGACGTCGGTACATCGGGGTTTATCCTCGTGAGAGGGAATGTGAGGGAATTCTTCGCTGACCTTAGTTTTCCTTCATCAGCGCTTTATTCAGCTGGATTGTAGAAACATCTGGAAGTGGTTTGAAATCAACTGTACTAACAGTTTCGTCATCGGCGGCAAAACAAATATTGACGTCCGGATTGAGGAAGAGTGTGACTGAAAAACGTCCCCTAAAAAACACGTCTACTCATTTGAAGGCACGTTGCCTTGCGTCTGCCAGAAATGTGCTGGTCACTTACACCGTTTTTTTTTTTGACTCGCGTGCTTGCAGCTTCGTAGTGCAAACATAATCCCGTGAGGAATGTTGTCATGCCTTGTTCTCCAGAACATTCTGGACCGTTCCCGCTCCACTGCGGGCCAACTCAAACAGCTTGACAACTGTTGACATTGATAACAACACGCGACCAAATCTGATATTTGGAATACTGTAGTTTAAACTCCCTCTTCCAAAATTAATTCCAGAGACATGCAGTCATTTGACCCTCTCTTTCTCCTTTTTTGGCGAGAACTTACAGCCATATGGACTTTCTTGTTTTTATTTTTTTGTTCAAGTACACTCACTTTAGTGACCTCACAAAGCAGATTCTTCAAGGTAAGTGCTTGTGTTGCTCGTGCACTTGCCGAGATGACTAACGTGGCTTTCAGGGCGGAATAAATACAGGACAACTTAATTTCAGTACGTAAATATCCACGAAAGCCTAAGAATTTTTCATTTCAGCAACACGGATGAATGTGGAATCTGGACAAACGATATAATTTTTTTGTTGTTGTTATTGTTGCTTTTTTTCCAATTTTGGAATGATGAAGACATAAAATTAAGGGAATAATCATTGTTAATAAATGTAATGTTGTTTAAATTCAATTGTCTTAATACATTATCACAATCGATTACTAAAAAGTCACTAACTAACTAACTAAGTCTTCATCTGAGATTACAATGTATTAGCCTAGAGATTAGACTTTTAACTAGAGTTAAAACTTTATCAGTACATTTGGACCTAAAACGTTGATTGTATATTGATATACTGTACTTAATTTATTTTACATCATTTACTATTTTTTGTTTTCCAGCAGTAAAGTAGCTTTTCAAAAGTTCCATTTACTGGAAATCTTAACGGCTGACGTTTGTTGGCCTTTCCTCATATGCACTTTGATTTTTAAACATCCTGTCGCATTAATGTCCTCACAACGTCTTGGTTTAACGATGCAGAGTATCAAAAAAAATAGCATTTGGAAAAACATGAGACAAAGAGCTGGGTGGGTGAAGCCAGGCCACGCACCAGACATCCCTGCTTGTTCAGAATGATCAAAGGAAGTCAGCACAGGCATGCTAGATCTTCAAGTGCCTTCACAGATGGAGATGTTGACTCTGGACGCCTGTGCAAAGAGTGTAATGAAACATTTCTAGCACTAGGGCCATGTGGGACCTCCAAAAAGGAGCAAAAAGTTATAGAGTGAGTGTGGAAGGGAGGGAGGAAGAATGAAGAGAGAGTGAGGGAGGGGGAGGTGAGAAGAAAAAACCCCACCACAGACCATTGTAAGCAGTTATAGGCAAATAGAGAAGTAGAGAGGAGAGCAACAGGCAGAACGTCAGAGAGCAATGCTCAGATCACCAACCACTACTCAACCTCCAGGCAGCAGGGAAGCGGAAGGACTCTTATAATGCTGCCAGCCCTCGGGCCTCAGATAAAGTCTACCTTCTTTTCAGCTATGCACCTCGGACTGATCCAAGGACCAAGATTCTTCTCGTTTGCACATGGACACTGTGAGAACTCTTTAGCCTGCTACTTCTGAACAACTGGGTCACCTGATCACAGCCCCCGTCTACTGTTCTGAAGCTACTGGGATACTTTAGTTGGGTTTGTGTGATTGTTGCTAAAATGAGATGTTTCATAACTTGGTGGGTGTCAATTTCGTTTGTGATCGTGCGAGGACAATCCCAATCGAACCATCAAACGGATGAGTCCAATCCTTGGAGGCAGATGATTCAGTGGGAGAACAATGGACGCTTGTATAGTCTTCTCAACAGCGGAGCAGAATACGTTCCCTCCCGTGCTCAAGAGAGTGACAGGAACTACAGAGTCCTGCTAGCTGATGCTCCCAATCGCAGATCGCACGGTGGGAATGTCCGCAGACAAGCTCCGTCCAGAGGAAGCACGGAACTGACCAGAGGCCAGGCAAGGCATCCCTTCGGATTCGGGCAGGTGCCGGACAACTGGAGGCAAGGAGCAGGAGGAGCAGGCGAAGGAAGACGCTCACGTTTTCGCCAATCCTCAGGTTCTCCCTCCTTCGCCCAATATCCAATTCCTCAACAGCCTCCGCCCGGCTCTCCCTACGAGTCTCTCTTGGACAGATCTTTCGAGCCTCCTTTTCAGGGAACGGGGTATTCCACGGGTTTAGCCGGAGAAGGATACGGAGGTGGTGGAGGCTTCGGAGGTGGTAGCTACAATGGGGGACGCTCGACTGACGAGATGTATCGCTACGTTCCACCGTTTCCTCAGCCATACCCCGCCGCCCCGGCGCAACCCGCACAGACGTTCTTCGCAGACGGTTTGGACCACAGATACACACACAGTCTTTTCAATGGCGACTCTCAAGACGCTGCTCCCGTCTCCAATGGTGCAGCAGGCAGCTCGGGCTCGTCCTTCCAGCCTGTGGTCCAGAGTCCTCAATACGAACAGTTTCCTCCGTTTGGAAGGCCCCAGCCACAGCCTCCATTCGGGCAAGCACCTCCTCGCAACCCTCTTGTCTCGAATAATGCTGAAAACCCCAGTACCAACGTAGGGAGTGTTTATCGCCCCCAGCAAAGAGGTATGAAGCTAGTCTTTGTAAACCCTAAGACAATTGTTTTTTTTTTAATGAGCAAATCACAATTCAGCAGAGCAGAAAAGGCTGCTTTTCAAATTGCCTAATGCTGTTTTCTGTGTTGATATTGCAATGTGCTCCACTACAAATTACGCTTGAATCACCTCATTATCACTTCTGGAGCAAAAGTGGATCTCGTTCATTATTCTGCTGTGCCAAGTAATCACAGAGGAAATCCACAAGTCGGAGGAATTGAATTCGTGCGTGGTGCTTATCTCAGACTGTTGTTTTAATGAAACGACAGTGGACATTATTTTCTCCTAAGAACAGAACTAGCATGTATAATAATTCTCTGTTAGTTTGTCAAATCGAAGTACACAACCCCAGTCTGGATTTTCCGAACAAGGTGCCTCACTATTCATGAGGTAGTTCATAGCGAACTTGCACAAAGAGGGTTCCTTGTTCAGAGCTTCTTGTTTTGGTAATGACCCCACAAACTAGAAGGTGAATGATTTCAATATTTGCCGAAAAGGGTGCGGTAAGTTGTTGTGGCATGAATGAGTAATTGTATGGTGTTTCTTAACATCGTGGAGTAAGAAGGTGGAAAGTCTTCGCACATGTGCCCTGTTGCCGAAAAGCATTAGCTCTGTGAATGTAAGTGTGCACACGTGAACCTGTTTGAGGTGTGTGTGTGTGTGTGTGTGTGTAAAGCCTTCAGGACATTGCTGGCTTCTGACGATAGTGTACCGCTCGCTTTGAACGTGAAGTGCTCTTTGTTTCTTCATTAGCTAATTCCCTCCGTTATGGAAATACCTAATTTTGAACAAATGAAGGATTGAGAAGGTCTGCACGTGGAAGATAATTACTTTTAGTTGTGTTGTCTCAGGAACACTGATTCAATCACTTACTCATCACCAACTATTGTTTAAAGCCCGTGGATGCGGGCATTGCCTACATCAACGTTGCTTCTCAATCCTCTAGTGGTGTTCAGTTTGTTTTCGAGAAAATTGAGTTTTGATCTGTCACAGCCACACTGTCGAGTCAACTTATAGGACGTCACCGAGTGAGAATACAACTGAAAAAAATACGCAGTAGAATAGTATGGTGTCTATATCCTATGTAATTCTGATTGACGGATGGATGGATGGATGGATGGATGGGGTGTTGGGTTGGGTGGGTAGTTAGAGACAGATAGATAGGTAGGTAGGTAGGTAGGTTGATAGACAACTCCATATGTAATCTGTCTTTGTATGTTTTTTTCTCCTCTGAATTTGTGTTTGAACATCTGGCACTATAAAATAAATACAGTGGTGCTTATTTCCTTTAGGTTTGCCTGACCTGGTTCCTGACCCAAACTACGTGCAAGCGTCTACATATGTTCAGAGAGCACACATGTACTCCTTACGTTGTGCCGCTGAGGAGAAATGTTTGGCCAGGTGACAACTCTCAATTCCCAGCTTTGGTACATGGAAACATATCTGAGTTCAGCAATCTTTGTAACCCTTAAGCTCTATGGCAGACGTTGAAACACACAAATGCAATGAGAAATTGATGGAGAAAACATTCCGAGGTCTTCAGTGTGGTGACATCACAGCGTTTGGCTTTCTCTCTTCTCAGTTCGGCCTACAGCGCTGAAACCACAGACTATGATGTCAGAGTTCTTCTGCGATTTCCGCAGAGAGTGAAGAATCAAGGGGCGGCTGATTTCATGCCAAACCGACCTCGGCACACATGGGAGTGGCACAGCTGCCATCAGTAAGTAACACATACATTTAAATACAGTCGACTCCCCATAAGTGCAAGTCGCTTAAGTGCAAGATTCGTGCGCTTTGGTTAAGCGCACGCTGCTTGTTGTAGTACATAGTTTTAAAAGAAGTGGGTGAGTAGTCACATGACTCCAGTTTTAGCATCCACTCCTGATTAGTGCACGCTCCCCTTAAGTGCAAGTTTGTGTTCTATCCCCAGGTCACGCACTTATCAGGAGTCGACTGTAAATACTGTTGATTCTGGCTAGTGGGCCATCCAGTTATTCAGACCTACTTCTTATTCGCTCTGAATCCTAGAGAACTGTTGCTCAAGCCTAGTATTGACATATTTAATACATTTGAATTGAACAACTTAGTTTGACCAAAAAAAATCCTTCTAATAAAACCCCAAAATGACAGTGACGGGGAAAAAAAATTCTGTAAAATTGGAAACGCTGGCGATCATGTATGTGTGTTACTGCGAACATTGTCCCTTTAATGTGTTTATTAATTTTATGTCTTTGCAATTTTTGTGATTTTTTTTTACCCACAACACACACACACACACTCACACACACACACACACACACACACAAACAAAGTCTATGCTTGTAATGTAAAAAAAATATACATGTTCTTACCCATTTCATGCTCTGTGAAAATATTAGGATTATTTTCATGCAGAATGTGTTCCTTCTCTTGACAGTTTCTCTCTACCATCTGTCAGCACATGTGTTTGCTCTTTATATGTCTGCACTTGTTAGTTAGGGCATGTCTAGTCTTTGCTCTATCTTCTCTCAGAACTCCTGCTTTGCATTATCTCTATTCCACCATATTGCTAATGCCTATGTTAGATCTTTACTAAAGTGGGGACCAGGGTCACTTGTGGGGACTTTTGTCCAAGCTTCACAACTTTAAAAAGCCCTTTGGCGGTGTCGAGGAAAAGGAAAAAGTAGAGGAAAAAGCCCTATAATGCATAGGTGTACATAAATAAGTAACTTGTGATTGGTTAGACCTGTAAGACCCAAATATAGAAAAAAATGGAAAAAATTGTGATATTGTCTTAGGGGTTCTCTGAAGTACAAAGTAAAGTTTTTTTTTTTTTTTTTAACATGTTTTATATTTTGGTTTTTAAGGTTTGGTTTGGTTATTAAGTTTTTAGGCACATGCTGTAAAATTACAACGTTGGGCCAAGGTGGAAGCATCATTTCTGTATTTGTAGCCACTTTGTCTGAACAGGTATTTGAAACATTTAAGCATAAACTTGTCGGGTTCATTTTCTGATAATAAATCATGACGGCAATTTATTGATGTATATTGTATAGTGATAATCTCGAAAACAATGTTTTTTCACTGGCTGTCTCACTTTTCTACTGCTACTGAGGTTTTGCTCATAAACAATATGAACACTGTTACCTGACCATGTCATTATATTAATTCCACAGCTACTTCAGGTCGTGTCTAATGCAGTCAGACAGCTAAACTGCGCCGTGACCTATTTTGTGCAAAGCAGATTGAATGCTGAGAAGCGAAGCTCTGAAACACAGGCGCTTGCTGGGACTTCAAGGAAATGTTTAGCGTCTAATCTATAATTGCCTGCACATCTCCAGTTTGACATGTTTGATATTTTGTAAGATTACACACATTCTCAGTGTCTCATTACTACTCACTGGAATGGAAGGTTCCATCAGATCATCGTTCAGCTTTTTGATCACTAAAAAACTGCGTAGAAGACTCAGAAGACAACAACTACTGTACAGACATTTAAAACATTTTTTTTAAAGTCAGTTTGTTTTCTTTTTGTTTCGTTTTATTGTTTGCGTCTGATAATTCAGAGTAATATCTAGTCTTTGCTTGTTTGATCTTCCTAGTTTCTATTTTTCCACTTTTAGTGAGTTTTTACCTCTAATTTCTCATACTCTACTTTACTTAAACATTTTATATTTATATATATATATATATATATATATATATATATATATATATATATATATATATAGTAATTATTAGATTAGTTATTTACACATTAGCAATGTAAAAAGTGTATTTATGATTCACCAGCCATGCGGTGTAAATTACTTGAGTAAATGTACTTTGATACTTTACTCAAGTATTTCTTGGATACTTTGCAACTTTTACTCTCTTACCTAATAGTTATTTACACATTAGTAATGTACAGAGTGTATTTCTGATTAGTTTAAAGTTGTTTTCATGACAACAGTGCTTTTCTATAAGCAATTTTCTTTATAAAAAAAATTCTAAAATATAAGGACATTTCAAAGTGACACCAAACTTTTGATTATACTTTATACTCAATAATAATTTCTCGCTCTCTGTCTCTCTCTTTCTCTTACACTCTCTTTCTCTTACACTCTCTCTCTCTCTCTCTCTCTCTCTCTCTCTCTCTCTCTCTCTCTCTCTCTCTCTC
>MU204326.1:688417-700204 GCA_017309775.1 Paedocypris sp. Pulau Singkep | reverse complement strand
TCTCTCTCTCTCTCTCTCTCTCTCTCTCTCTCTCTCTCTCTCTCTCTCTCTCTCTCTCTCTCTCTCTCTCTCTCTCTCTCTCTCTCTCTCTCTCTCTCTCTCTCTCTCTCTCTCTCTCTCTCTCTCTCTCTCTCTCTCTCTCTCTCTCTCTCTCTCTCTCTCTCTCTCTCTCTCTCTCTCTCTCTCTCTCTCTCAGACATTACCACAGTATGGATGAGTTCAGTCACTATGATCTGCTGGAGGTGAGCTCGGGGCGTAAGGTGGCAGAGGGGCACAAGGCGAGCTTCTGTCTGGAGGACACCACCTGCGACTTTGGCCATCTGAAGCGTTACGCCTGCACTTCACACACACAGGTATCTCCTATGATAGAAGCCACACAGTGAGACAACCATCCAAGATAGAGATAAATGGATGGATGGATGGATAGATAGATAGATAGATAGATAGACAGACAGACAGATAGACAGACAGATAGATAGACAGACAGATAGATAGATAGATAGATAGACAGACAGACAGATAGACAGACAGATAGATAGACAGACAGACAGATAGATAGATAGATAGATAGACAGACAGACTGTAATACTTTTCGACTGTAATACTTTTGAAATTCAAAGGTCTGCCTTTTTACATACATGTTCACATAAGGAATTTTCATTAAAAATATTTTTTTTAAATTATTTTATTATTTTATTATATTACTTTATTATTAACTTGGTTAGGCATCTCATCTCAAATGATCTCTTAAGATGATTTCGAGGAGATCTTTTCTGGTGAAAGTTGGTAAAATAAAAAAAAAAGAAAAAAAAAGCAGGAACTATTCTAAAACAAATGTTGACAGATTTGCACAGAAGGTTGCCAGATTAATGTAGATTAGGAGAAATGTTTGCTAATCAACGATCATCTACGTTGTCCGAATTGTTTAAAAGTTTAAACTCCCGCTGACCTGGTCAATCTGAGGTCACGGATGAAGAGGATTATCACTTCATTTCACTATTATTTTTGCTGTTCCTGGATTTGTCCTGAAAGCTCTTTGTTCTGCACTTTAAATTAATTGCGTTTGACGTGCGTTTCAGGAACGTATCGAAACACGTAATTCTCTTCTTGGTCCAACCTGGCCTCACAAATCCAGACTATATATATATATATATATTCAATTTCACTATGTATTTGCTAGACTACTAATTATAGTAATAAATTAGTAATAAAGTAACAAATGGTAATACATTATTAGAATAGTTATTTACACATTAGCAATGTACAGAGTGTATTTATGATTCATCAGCCATGTGGTGTAAAGTACTTGAGTAAATGGACTTTGATACTTTACTCAAGTATTGCTTGGCTACTTTGTACTTTTACTCACATACTAGTTATTTACACGATAGGAATGTACAGAGTGTACGTGATTCTGATTAGTTTAAAAATGTTTTCATTGACAAAAACAGTGCTTTTCTTTAAAAAATAAGGACATTTCGAAGTGCGCTTCAGGAACGTACCGAAACACGTTCTTCTGTCTCTTCTTGGTCCAACCCGGACTCACAAATCCAGACTCACGTTCTTCTAACACTTCCCAGGGTCTCAGCCCAGGATGCTACGACACCTACAACGCAGATATCGACTGCCAGTGGATTGACATCACTGATGTGAAGCCAGGAAACTATATCCTCAAGGTATCGTCTCTGAACTCACCAAACATGAGCTGAAGCTTTAAGGAGGATCCGCAGCTTCTATGGAGTGTGTGACATCTCCGTTTAAATATTTGTCTTGAGGAGCCGGTGCCTTCAGACTAACCAAACGGAAAGTAAAACACATATGCACCAGGCTTTACAGTAAAGGCTCAAATCTACACGACGTCCTATTGCTTTGCTCGATTTTTGAGTTGTTGAAAAAAAGAGTAAAAGCTTTTTAAAATATTGCAGCCATTTGGTCAACCACCAGGCCTACAAACTCATTAAACTACACTGCAAAAAATGTGTTAATTCTTGACAAGCCCAAAAATCTCCAGATGACTCAATAAAATCCTTTTTCAAGATAAATTAACCAGCTTAGAAATAAGAGTGAAAGATTAATTTGCTAGTTTCAAGAAAACCGGACTTGTTTCAAGTCGTCTCACCCCATTGGCAGATAATCTTACTTGGTTTAAGTCTTTCTTACTCATTTTACTCAATAAAATGTATTTATTTTTGTCATTTTTTCATGTGCATTTTTTGCCCTTGTATGGGCAAAGGACCAGTTGTGGTTTTGTAATCTTCCTTCTACATTGCAATAAGTTCACTTGAGAAAATAAAAAGCAAAATGAGAAAAAAAAAAACTTTAAATCAAGTAAAATGATCTGCCAATGATGTAAGTAAGTTTTGTTTGGTAAACAGCTGGAAACAACAAAACAAGCAAATACTTCACTCTTAAATCTATGCTAGTTTATCTTATATGAAAACTATTTATCTTGCATAAATAGGATTTATTGTCTAATGTCAAGACTTTTTGGCTTGTCAAAAAGGAAATAAATAAAGAGTTTCTCGTTTTTCACATTTCTTGGTGTTCTTTCGAGCTCAGTTCCAGTAAAATACTCAAGTTCTTTTGAAATGGGAGACTTTACGACTTTTACTCAAGGTTCTTGGGATTGCTGACTTGTAATATTTTACAGTAAGATATTGATACTCTGGTATTTACCTCGATTTCTTCTCATTGCAGCTTCAGGTGAACCCGAAGTACCTGGTCCTCGAATCCGACTTCACCAACAACATCGTGAGATGCAACATCAACTACACCGGACGCTTCGTCAAAACCACCAACTGCAAAATCTCCCAGTGAGTTGATGTTCCTCACCAACATGTTCTCCGTGACGCTTTACCATTCCTGCTGTAATCCTGCAGGTCATGACCTGGCGCTCCATGGGGACCTCGTCATCCCAAACTCCTCCATTACACTGTGAATGGAATTCCTGGAGTGGCTGTGATTCCGGGTCATTTTTTCGTTTCGGAACCTGTGGAGAACATCAGACGCATCCCACCGGCTTAAACACACACTTCCTGAATCACAAATCCCAGCGCAATCCAGACACACACACACACACACACACAACACCATATGAAACCGGAAATTCCGTGAAAAACGAGAGTTCAGAATGTACTGTAGGACATCAAAAAAAAAAAAAACAACAACTGGAAACCGTCCTTTTCTTTCTTCTTTTTCGACGTATTTCCTCATCGTATTCATATTTAACCACTTCAGAATGTTTGCAACTCTGAAAACACGCGAGGACATCGGTTTTTTTAACGCAACGTAAAAAGAATTGCGGCAGAAATTAAAACAAATAAGGCTAAAATCTCAAAAGCTAAAATGAACTGTCATTTTACCAGTTCCTTAGTAAATCTGCGTTTTATGCGTTTAACTTGAGCAAATTCTCTGGGGAAGTATAGTTGGTAATACCGTATTTACGGGAATATAAGCACCCCTTTGTTTATCAAATTTTCCACTCACAAAAACTTGTGGGATGCTTATAATCCCAGGAACAGACAGAATCAAAACGCTGGGTCTGCTAAACAGGGGATAATAATCCTTCCTCTTCACACGGCGTCAGATAAACAGAGAGCTAGAAACAGACCTGAGCTTGAAACTATTGATCTGAGCATGTGCGGAGTCTGACTGGAGAGCAAAGGATCCTGGGAAATGAAGTCCTGACCACTAGAATCAATCGTTTTTAAGTAAAACGAAAAAATATTTATAAGTAAAACAATATCAAAATGACATGAGTCCCAAGTTAAGTTGGTTAAATTAAGAGATAAAATAAATCAAGTAAATACATTTTTATTCTGTGCCTAAAATCAGGGGGGTGCTTATATTCGCGTACATACGGTATTTGGTTTAGAACCGAAAGCAAAAGGTGGTTTTAGACGCACGTTTCAGATGGGGAAAACCGCTTCTTTAATGGTATTCACCCTGTTCGATACGGTGAAGAACTTGCTGTGCTATAGTTCAGGAATTCATGTTCCTTTGCGTTATCAGCTGAGATGATACTACTGTCGCCACACGTGATGTCACTACCTCGGAAAAACAACCCGCGTTTACGCACACGCCAGGAGGACGAGCAAGCGATCGCGCTAAACTTGAAGTTCCTCAGATACGAGAACACACAAGCGTCGTCAAGCAAGAATCGAAACGCGTCACAAAGCCAGATGAATTCCTGTAGTAAACGTGTTTGCTGGAAGATGCTGATCTTTTCGTCTTTATTTGAGCGCGTTGTCTTTATACGTTGTAGAAGTGATTGTTAAGTCGCACACATTCATCTCTCCGAACGGTTGTTATCGCTGTAAAGATGTGTGTGTGTGTAGAGTTCATGAAGCGGTGAATAAAGACGAAAGCGTATACTCTTTTAAAGATGCTGTTTCTTTCTTTATCTAGAATAATGTTTTCACACGGCGATTTGGCAAACGGACAAAATCTCGATCTCTTTATCTTAAAGCGGCAGAAAATACTTAAGCGACTATCTGAAGCCTGTGGGTGTTTTATTGGACAGGACATTTATTGATTGTCAACACTACACACACACACACACACACACACACTTATATCATAGTGGGGACGTACATGCAAGAAAATATGTTCTCTCTCTCTCTCTCAACACTTACCAGAAGCATCAAAATACCCCCCTCCCCCTCTTTCTCTGACCTTAACACACACACACACACACACACACACCAATTGAAAGAAACATGCACTCAAAGACCTGAAAATGAGTAGGTGTGTCAATGAGTTGCTCACCTCACCGGGTTCTGCCCCGCCTTCTGACCCAGAGCTGCACGGATTAGCTCCACCTCCCCGTGACCCAGAAATGGTGAAGTGGTTAACAAACGGATAGTTGGAATTTATTGCATAGCATTAGACAGATTTAACGTATTTAAAGTTTAAAAAACGTACAATTAGAAGTAATCCAGCGTGTAACACACACACACACCTAGTGAAGTTATGTTGGGGCTTTTCAGCAAAGGGATAAAGAGCGAGTCGGAGCGCTATTAGAGAATTCCATTATTCTGACATCAAATGAGAAGCCGAGCGAGTTTTACTGTTAACCCACGAGTGACCGCAGCACTGGAGCAATTACACCGGTAAACACAGACGCGTTTGATCCGCCGCCTCAGATTCCTGCTCGCTACACGCTGTCACGGGTTTGATGTTTTACACGAGGTTTACAGCCATTTAAAAGTTTTAGAAAATAGCGGATTGGTCTGAGAACTCTTGTTTAGTTCATTTATGTTTCAGTTTGTTTCTCGAGACTAACAAAATCAAATCAAATTCAAATTTTATGTGTCACATCCACAATTATTTTTCAACAATGTGAAGTGAAACGGATTTTGCAATGTTAACATGGGGGACGGAGGCAAAAAATTTAAAATAGGGGATAAAAAATAAGCAATAAAATACAAGAATACAAAAGCAATAAAATACAATAACAAGAGAGAGATAAAATCTGATAAAAAATACAAAAATATTTGTAATACACCTTTTCTAGGTGAAGTTGAGTGGGTTTCGTCTGGAAAATATAGGTGAGTGAGAGTGTGAACGTGTGTCACTCTGTGATTGGCCCGCCACTAATGCAGGGTGTGTCTTCTGCCTTCAGCCTCAGATTGGCTCCTTGTGGTATTGAATTGAAGCAGTTCCCATGTAAAAATTACTCCATTACAAGTTACCAATTACAATAAGACTGGAGTAATAGTTGTAAAATATCAACTTTCAAAATAGCTTGAGTATTATACTTGGTACTGAATTTAGGCGCAAAAACACCAAGAAATGTGAAAAGCAAGAAACAATGTATGAGGGATTTTTTTCTAACATTGAAATGAAATTGAAGGCCTTAATGTTTCAAAATGGCACAACGAAATAGATAAAAAATGAAGAAAACAATCATCCAGTACCTTCAGCATCCTGCAGATGGCAATATCACCTTGTCCACCCAAGCAATTAACCGCGAAATTAAAC
Source organism: Paedocypris sp. Pulau Singkep (assembly GCA_017309775.1). Classification (NCBI taxonomy): domain Eukaryota; kingdom Metazoa; phylum Chordata; class Actinopteri; order Cypriniformes; genus Paedocypris; species Paedocypris sp. Pulau Singkep. Next base: position 694,222 of record MU204326.1, on the reverse strand, counting down.
AGATGCCAACTTGTCGCACACAATCACAATGTAACATTGTGTCAAAAAAGTAGTCAAGTAGAGAGAAAGTTTATATACTTAAGTAACAAAGTCCATTTACTCAAGTACTTCTAAAGTAAAAGTAACAGTCTAACAAACTTTTTCATGGAGCAAATTTTGTTTGTTTTAAGCCGAGACGAGACGCTAGTGATTTATCTGCTGTCTCCACCCGCGAGTCACATGATTAACAACCCCGCCTCCAAAGGAAATGATTTCGATTGGGTGGTGAAAGGCAGATGGAGGGAAGATAAAGAGCTGTAAGTAAACAGACTGGCATTTACTGTGTTTAACGCCTTAAACACGAGCGGCTGATGTTTGACTCGGCCGAGACCAGACCAGACGGGCTTGTTCTCTTCAATGCTGAACTCCTCATCTCTTCTGTTCATGTGTGTCATTAGGTCTGAGCGCCTCGGAATAAAGACGCCGCGTGCTTTCAGCACAGAAAGGAAGGAAGAAAGGTAGGAAGGAAAGAAAAAGAAAGAACATTAGACAGAAAGAGAGAAAAAACTGATAAGAAACAAAGAAAGGAAGGAAGGAAAGAAAGAATGAGATGGGCGAAAGATAAAGCTAGAAAGAAAAGGAAGAAGGAAGAAAGGAAGGAAGGAAAGAAAGAGAGAAAAAGATAGAAGGAACGTTAGACAGAAAGAGATAAAGAAAGAATTGATAAGAAACAAAGGAAGGAAGGAAGGAAAGAAAGAATGAGATGGGCGAAAGATAAAGTTAGAAAGAAAAGGAAGGAAGGAATGAGGTATGAAAAGAAAGTAAGAAAAAAAGAGAGATAGAGAGAGAAAGAAAGGAAGGAAGGAAAGAAAGAATGAGATAGAGAGAGGGAGAAAGAAAGTTAAGACAGGGTAGAAGGAAGGAAGGAAAGAGGGTTGGAAAGAAAGTAAGAAAAAGGGAGAGAGAGATTCAGAGAAAGAAAGAGAGAGAGAGAAAGAAAGAGAGAGAAAGAAAGAAATGAAGGAAAGAAAGAATGAGTTAGAGAGAGAGATGAGTTAGAATAAGTTAGAGAGAGAATGAGTTAGAAAGAAAAGAAAAGAAGAAAGGAAAGAAGGGATGATAGAAAGATAGTAAGAAAGAGTGAGAAAGAAAGAATGAAGGAGAAAGTGAAAGAAAGAAAGTCAGAAAGAAACGAAGGAAATAATGAGATAAAGAAAGTTAGAAAGAAAGGAAAGAAGGAAGGAGGGAAAGTGAGAAGAAAGAAAGAAAGAAAGAAAGGAAGTAAATAATGAGATAAAGAGAAAGTTAGACAGAAAGAAAAGAAGGAAGGAGGTGTGGAAAAAAATAATAAAAAAAGAGAAAGAAAGAAAGAAAGAAAGAGATAGAAAGAAAGGAAGGAAGAAAGGAAGGAAAGAAAGAAAAGTGCATCCTTTCATCCGTCGGTCTTGGGCGGTGACCCCACGCTGCGCTTCTTTCACTTTGGTGATTCTTTTTGTTGGCGTGATTTTCTCATTACCCATGATTCAGTGTAACGTGGCCTGGCACAGCGAGAGCTCATCAACTATTGGATAATACATTCTCATTAGGGCGGCGCCGCTTAGAGACGCACAACTCCAGCAGGGATTCACTCCTTCACACACGCGCACAATTGAAACAAATGGAGGGAAAAGTTGCAGAAGAGCATCAGCGATTGTTCTTCACTTAGTCCTGATGAAGCTTGATGTGCTCCAGTCTGACGTCAGTGGAAGTTCAAGTTCAAGTTCAGTGCTTTTGTACGGCGCTTTGTGTTATTTGTGTTGTTTATGTGATTTCAGCTTTGCAAAATACTGTACACACAATACTGAAAGCTTTTGAAGTGAAACTCAAACACCGGAAACACCGGAACAATCGGAAGTGACAAATAAAATTTGATGTGATTAGACACATTTAATTAATCGCATGAATTAACGCGTTAACTTTGACAGCCATAAATATAATATCATATAATAACATTTTTAGAATCAATTGTATTATACTGTACACACAGTATTGTATGTTTACAAAATTTACAAAAATTCCTAAAGTGTACTCAAGTACTTTACACCTCTGGTACTAATACAAGTAATAATACTATGCTCAGTAATTCAATGTCTAAATTTTTTTTTTTTTTTTTCAGTTTTATTTACGCTGTACCAACTGTACTATGCATATGTATAAATATTGTATATTTACAAAATGAACAAAAACTCCTAAAGATTTTGTAAACTCCCTAAAGTGGCCGAGGCGTGGTCTATGTTTGAATTCAATTGATTGTGTGTGTGTGTGTGTGTGTGTGTGTGTGTGTGTGTGTATTTTTACACGTTTATTGGTCAACTGAAAAGAATGAATGTCATGAAAATGTCCCCAGACAGCAGAACATCTGGCCTCCGCTTGCTACAGTATCTAGAAGACAACACATGAAGTATGTGTGAACACACAAGCAGAGGTGTCAAGTAAATATGTGGTTACTTAAGTAGACTTTTGGCCTATGAATACTTTACTTGAGTAATAATTCTTCCGCCTACATTTAAGTGAGTGAGAGAGAGAGAGAGATGTTGATGTTGGTTTGTTACAGTAAATGCAGTAATTTTCCCGCCTCTGGGACTGTGAGAGATGAAGTCACGTCCTGCTCTTCATCACAAGGCCAAGAAAACCACAGCGAGTAAAGGACGAGAAACACACCGCTGGAAATAATAAAGGAAAGTCACATTCCTGCCGCGTATTTGATCACTTCAGACTGTGGTGAAGGTCGAAGGTCGTGACACACGGATGCAAATAATTCACCGTTATTCTGCAGGTTTTTTGGCTAAAAATATTCATTGGTTCTTTTCGGCCAATCACAAAGCGGGAAACACAATCACACACACACACACACACACACACACACACACACACACACACACACGCAAACTCCATATACAACGTTTCAGACCGGGCCGAAAACTTGGCTCCTTTCTGTGAGGCAAAAGAATAAAAAAAATGACTTATTTGAAGAAAAAATAAATAAATAAATAAAATAATAATAATAAATTAATTAATGAATTAAAAAAACTACTCTACAGTGCTCGACTGAATGAATCTCTTTTAAAGGAATTTTAATATTTATTTATTTATTTATTTATTTATTTTTACATTTTAGGAAATTCCCATAAATCAATTTTAACTTTAATAGTTCACTGCTATTAATAACTCATAGAATGGAAATCATTTTTATTAAATAAGAAAATGAAATGATTGAAACATATTTTCAGTACATTTGCATTCATTATATTAGATGTTAAACTTTCAAAGAACATCGAGTAGATTGCAAACATTTTGAAAAACCCCAAGTAATCATTTGTGATGTGGAACCATCGCCCTCTAGTGGCTAATACACTCATGTGTACACATTAAAACCATATCAGAAAGAGACTTCCGTGGTTTAATTACAGTCAGTGGTTTACATTTATTTAAATGGGTAAGTTGTTGTATTTGTACAATGTTTACAGCAATGTTACACATGACGTAACTAGCAGATGTGAACATTACTTTGATGTGAATCAATATATTTTTAAATAAAATTCTGTTTTGTTTCATTTCAACATCAAAGCTTTAAATTGAGTGAACAGACAGAAGAATTGATATACTGTATATACAGACAAAACTATGGAATAATTACAGACAGACAAATAGATGAATGAATGAAAAATCAGACAGACAGACAGACAGATAGATGGAAACACATGCAGATTGACAGACAGACCGACAAGTAGATGAACAGACAAAAATATGAAAAGAAAGACAGGATAGCATAGATGAACGGATAGTCAGGCTTATAAATGACTAGATGGAAAGTTAGAAAGACGTGTACATGATAATGAAAAAAAAGTGGATAAATAAACAGAAAGATGGATAAATTAGTGAATGAATGAACGAGTGATGACTGGATGGGTGGATGGACCGAAATACAGGACAGACAGAAAGACTGATAGTGAAACAGACAGGTACACATGTTTAAAAAATGGGCCTGAAATAAGCTAAAAATACCACAAATTGTATAACACTGTGCTGATAATCAATATAATATAATATAATATTATTAGTGCTGTCAAACCATTACATTTTTTTAACTAGTTAATCGCACTTCCCTGACCAAATTAATCGCGATTAATTGCAAATAATAATAATTTCTTAATAATAATTAAAAATGCACTACATTAAACACAAAAACATTAAAAAAAAAAAAACAGCCACACTCTAAAACAACACTCACGCTCAAACGCTGGACTACGAGGAGTGGGCGGGGCTTCACATGGTGTTGTCATAGGTGGGCGTGGCGTACTGGGGCGGCGGCATGGCTCCGGTGGCCGCGCCCAGTGCCGCCTGCTGCGCCGCCTGCTGGACGTGCGGGTTCTTCCAGGCTCCGGACACCCACTCCTCCTGCGCTTTACTCATGCTGCCCCCGCTGCCCCGGTAGAAGTTATGCACCTGTCCCGTGTGCGGAGAAAAGTCACGGCTACTCACAATATACAAACACATACGTTTCTGTTTGATTCGCAAAAATAACACGTAAAAAAGCATCATATATAATTCATAATGCTACAGTCTCTACGTATACACCGTCGTTACGCAAATATAAGCACCTCTCATTTGTTCGGGCAGAATATAAAAATGTACAAAAAAAATAACATGTATATAAATTTTAGTTTTTTTTTTATTAACATTTCTGCTTCAATTACGTTAATATTCTCTTAAAAATATTTTCTTTTTTTCATAATTTCACAAACCTAACGTGACTTGTATCATAAACGTTATAAATAGATAACAAAAAGTCGATCAAAATGTTACAGTCTCTACACCGGCTAACTGTTAAGCATCGTATATAATTAAAAAGCTTTCCTAGTTACGTTTAAAACCCCCATTGCTTCAGTGGCTCTACACTGGTTACCAGTTAAATATCGCATATCACTTTCACAAATAGCACGATCACTTTCACTACATGTTGTACCACGTATAATATGTATGTGACAAATAAAATTTGAATTTGAAATGAAATTTGAATTTCAAACTTGAACTGAACTGAAATGAACCCAACTTGAACTTAAATGGGCTTAAACAGCTTTGTAATAGCTAATCATCTCTAAAACGTACGCGAGAGGAAGATCTTACGCACATTTTGCACCAAAACTGCACATTGTACGATTCAGGATTCAAATACAACAAATCAGTGTGTTCCAAATAAAAAAAACAAATTGGTCCTGAATTGACTTTATCCCACTCACGATGCTATTAAAACACTTAAAATATGCCCAGTTGGGATAAGTATAATAACACGTTCATGACATCACCTACTAATAATAAGCTTTGAGTAGCTTTCTAGACAGAGTGTAACTTTATAAAGTCTGTGGTGTTTTAGCTTGTTTGTAATTAACGTTCCACTTAACGACACGTCAGGCGAGAGTCAACACACCAGCGGCGAGTCGTCAGTTAAACGAGCCGTTACTACAGGAGTAATGAGCCACACACACACACACACACACACCTTAGTCAGGGCCACGAATGAAACCGCTGCCACCGCCGTGAACATGATGGTGGGAATTAACATCACGATAGAAGCAAAGATACTGGTGCCGAAGAAGGAGATGGTGCCCAGCCAGCCACTGAGAGAGAGAGAGGGAGAGAGAGAGAGAGAGAGAGAGAGAGAGAGAGAGAGAGAGAGAGAGAGAGAGAGAGAGAGAGAGAGAGAGAGAGAGAGAGAGAGAGAGAGAGAGAGAGAGAGAGAGAGAGAGAGAGAGAGAGAGAGAGAGAGAGAGAGAGAGAGAGAGAGAG
>MU204326.1:665988-682709 GCA_017309775.1 Paedocypris sp. Pulau Singkep | reverse complement strand
TCTCCAACACCACTCTGTCCTTCTGCGGAACTGATAACTCCTCGGCCTATAAGGTTGATAATGGCCTTCTGAACAACGGCTGTTTCCTGGACGCTCTGGGCATCGTGCCGCACGTGTTCCTGCTCTTCAGCACCTTCCCCATCCTCTTCATCGGTGAGATGATGGCTCAGATCTCAGCTTATCCACGGGCTATTTGAAGGACCGAGCGCTTTGTGTCTTCAGGCTGGGGAAGTCAAAGCTCCAAGGTTCAAATCCACCACAGCACGTGGCTTCACTTCCCCGGGCACAACCTGCGCTGGCTCCTCACTGTTCTTCTTCTCTTCGTGCTGGTGTGTGAGATCGCTGAGGGAATCGTGTCTGATGGGTAAGAAGGAGAGAGAAGCGTTCGTCTAAAGTCACCGACATTCCACTGTTGAAATCCACGGGCTAGCGTATTTTCTGGACTATAAGCCGCACCTGAATATAAGCCGCATCCGCTCTGTTTTTAAAGAAATTATTGTAAGTATAAGCCGCATGATTCAAAACCTGTGAAAAAAGTAGCGGCTTATAGTCCAGAAAATACGGTAATCCTGAGAATCGATCCCATGATGTGGTGCTCCAAAGCCGAGCTGAGCTCCATCCTTCTCATGCTTCTCGCTTTTTTAAACATACCAACAGAGGTGTAAGGTACTTGAGTAAATGTACTTTGTTACTTTACTTAAGTATGTTTTTGTAAAAACGTACGTAAAAAAAATATAAGCAACTTTTACTCTCTACTCCACTGCATTTATGATTGAGTATCTGTATCTTTACTCCACTACATCTGAATGGACACTTGCCGTTACTCGTTACATTGTGATTGTGCGCGACAAGCCGGAATCAATTTATACCGCGGTTTATTTCTTGGGCGGACGAGGTGAATATCGCCATCTTTAGGCTGCTGAAGGTAATGCAGGCTTTTTGTCAATTAGAAACCACAAGAACACGAATTAGGGGCGTAAAAATGTGTTTTACAAATGATATTATATAATATATAACTTTATAATATATAATTTACTAATCAGATTAATCATTTTATTTTATATCTACTTGCAAATTTAAGTGATTGAGACTGACTTTATGTTCTTTTTATCTACTTTGTTTTACCAGTTTTCAAACATTGAGGTTAAATTCTGTTTCTGTCTTGGGAAACAATAGTTTGTTTTCACATTTCTTTTTTTTTGGGTCTATATTGAGCATGAATAAAAATACTTCCTAATACTTAAGTTCTTTTAAAACTGGATACTTTGCTACTTTGACTCAAGTCTTTTTGAAATTGGTGACTTGTTACTTGTAATGGAGTAGTTTTTACAGTAAGTACTTTTACTCAAGTATGGCTGTCCGGTACTCTTCACACCCCTACATACCAAGTGGTGAATTGTCTCCATCAGGTTCAATCAGTCGCGCCACCTCCACCTTTACATGCCCGCCGGACTGGGAATACTGGCAGCCATCACCTCCATCGTGTATTACCACAACATCGAGACCTCCAACTTCCCTAAGCTGCTTATAGGTACGAGTCGATGTCTTCCGACACGGCGGATCAGGCCGTGATGATGATTCTCTTCTCCTAGCGTTGCTGATCTACTGGACGTTGGGTTTCATCACCAAGACCATCAAATTTGTGAAGTACGACGGTCACGGCATCGGCTTGAGTCAGCTACGCTTCTGCATCACAGGACTGCTGGCCATCCTCTACGGCCTGCTGCTAGGAGTCGAGGTCAACGTAATCCTGCAAAGAGTAAGTAGGAGGTCAAGGGATTATAGAGGAAATGGAAACAGCATTTACTTCTACAATACTGAGGTGGAAATCCTTTGTTTCTGTAGATGTGAAGGAAGTGGGTGAAACCCTCAAAAACCGTCACTAATTGTTTGGTATTATGCAGTAATACATTTAGAAAATAATGGGCATACTGTGGTAAATCAGATAAGGGGAGTTGTTGAGAACTTAAAGTGAAAAATGTTGAGAAAATTTAAAAATTTTTGATGAATTGACATAAACATACTAAAATGCCAGATGTTTTATTGTGGTTATACAAAATACCACAACAGATATTGAAACAATTTAACGTTTTCTCATAATGGTAATTTTTTATTGCCTTTGTCGCCAGTTTGTGTTTGCTTGTTTGTGGTGATGGACGAGTATAAAGAAATAGGGAAAGAAAGAAAGAGAAAAGAAAGAAAGGAAAAAAAAAAGAAAAATAAAGTTTGTATTTTGAGATTTTTACAGTAATACATTTAAAAAATAATGGGCATACAGTACAATCAACTGTGGTAAATTAGATAATGTGAGTTGTTGAGAACTTAAAAAAAATTATAGTCAAATATTGTTGAAGAATTGACGTAGTTAAACATACTAAAATGCCAGATGTTTTATTGCAAACAAGATACCACAACAGATTTTGAAACGATTTAACATGTTTTCTCTTAATGTTAATTTTTTTTAGCCTTTGTCACAAGACTGTTTTTTTGTTTGTGTGATGGACGAGTATAAAGAAATAGGGGAAGAAAGAAAGAAAAAGAATAGAAAGAAAGAAAGAAAAAGAAAGGTGAATATCTAGATTTTGTATTTTGAGACTATACAGTAATACATTTCGAAACTAATACAATCAACTCTGGCAAATCAGATAATGGGACGCAATCATATTGGGTATAATAAGTGGCTGCTTCGACGATCAAGAAATATACGATCAAGAACATCTTAGTTCTTGGAAAAACACATTTACAAACTAATTCTTTGGAACTAGAATTAAATAGAGTAAAAAAAAAGTCCTTACCAACTTTGAAGAACGTTTCCACTGAGACTTGACTTGACTTTCTTTTGTCTGACTGAACTTAAGTAAATACAACAGCGTATTATACGGTAGCAATGAACGACGTTTGTCTCTCGTTTAAATGAAACATCTGTGCCGATGCCGTCTTCACTTTCCTGCTGTTCCGTTGATGTCGTGTGTTTCTCTGAAATTTGAGAAAATTGCACCGTTGTAATTCCTTCTAATCTCATTTGGTCCTATTAGACAAAGTTTTGGTCCAAATAAGCAAATCTATCAGTCCTATAGGACATATTGAATTACTTTTAATTAGAGAATAAGAGTTGAATCTGGTTAATAGAACCACCAAATAATTGGACCAGAGCTAATTCAAAATAAACGCTTAAGAATTCAATTTTTTTAAGATTTTCACCAAATATTTCTACTGAATGTTTGCTTATTTGGACCAAAATTGAGTTTAATAGCCCGAAGATTGTCAAATAAAAAGTTACAGTGGCCCGCAGACAGTTAAAGACCTGATTTAGCAAAATGCCTTGCTTTCATCAGAACAACAGTTTATATTTATACAGTATACACATTTTTCCCAATGAACAAAGTTCTTTTTTGCACCTTTTCCTGGTTTGGAACTTCTGTACTTCTGTACTAAACTTCTACTTTGCTATAAAGCAGTTCCACGTTGAAATTCAAATTTCTCTCAACATTCTCCCACGAATCCTCTCAAAGTTTTGGACGGCAAGTGTTTTATCTTTCCACGTCAGATGTTAAAACTGCACCAGGTGGACATTTACACTTTAGGTACAACATGATCCCCTCCGTTTATTACATAATGAAACCATTCCGACTCTATGCGGGATTAAAATGCGGAGAATTAAATGGCACCACAATGCACCGTGGTTTTCTGTTGTCGAAGGGGAGATTACCGCATCGGTTCATGGAGGACGTCGATAAATCCTCCGTCTTGCTGAGACTTTGCACAGATTGGTGTGCTCTGTTGTGTCTGAGGAAAACAAGGACTCAATCCAGCTCCTACATTTGAAAATCTCCTTCAGAAACAACAAAAAAAGGAAAATTGTTCATAGCATCATTAGGATGCGTGGACTTCGCTTGGGTTTCTTCCGGATCTCTAGTTTCCTACCCCATCCAAAATCTGGAGAAGTTCAGGACAAGTGAGGTGTCTTCACGACTGAGAGGGTGAACATGTGAGTCTATCTGTGCCACCGTGTGATTGGTTGGCTCTCCGTGTCCCACTGTGATTGATTGGCCACCAATCCAGAACGTGTGTGTCCCGCCTCCAGGTCCAAAGTAGCTGGGATTGGCTCAAACTCCCAAACAGAATGGTCGAAATTGAAAGTTCAAAGCTAACAATCTCTCGTTTTCTGTTTCTGTTGTTTTCCAGCGCTACATCTGGTTCTCGTTTCCCACAGAGGGGAAGCCTCCAGATGACCTTCAGGACTTAGGTGTTCGCTATCTGCAGCCGTTTGTCAACCTGCTGTCCAAGAGCACCTACTGGTGGATGAACACCTTCATCACCTCGGCACATCAGCGTCCCATTGACTTGAAAACCATCGGCAAGCTGCCCATATCCATGAGAGCGCTGACCAATTACCAAAGACTCCGAAAAGCTATTGACGCACAAATGGTAAAGCTTCTATTCTTCAACATCGAGGGCAATTCTTCGGGTCGGGTGGGCGGAACAGTGGGCGTAGTGGGTGGAGCCATTGCCTTGTATAAAGGTGGACCAGTTTGAACCCCGTTTTGTGCGTGTCTCGCTCTGTGATTGGTTGGCCAGCAATCCGGGTTGTGAGTGGGATTGACAACTCCCTGTGACCCAGAACTAGAAACTTAGTCAAGTTCATAAAAAAAAATAATCAATGTATTTTCTTGTATTTGCTCACAAAAATTGTTTATGGGATCGAAAAATTCAATTCCAAAAATAATGTAGTTCTTTTCTAAGATCATCTTCCAATTATAAAATGCTCAACGCTGGCTGGTTTACATGTCATGTTTGTGGATGCCATTAGTGTATAATCTGGGATTGTGTGAATAGATTCATGTAAACAGATATTATATAAGAACAAAGCGCAATCCTCACTTTCCAACTGTTCTCTGAAATGTCTTGTTTGAACATTTTAACATCCTTTATCCCGTCGATTTTTTGGTTTCATCCATTTATCCTCAAAAACAGAAGGGGTGTCTTGAAAACCTCCAGCTTAATCTCCTTACGTAAGACAGAATAGACGCTTCAAACTGTTGTAGACTGTTTTTACATAACCCATGTTAATAAATAGTTTTATTAAAGCGATTACAAAGAAAAGCCACAAGACGCTGGTGTAATCTTTGCGTGACACGTGTCGCGGTGATGAACGTTTTTGTGAAGTGTTTCTTCTCTGTTTTTAAGGAGAAAGCTCCTGCCACGCTGAAAGGTCCGAGATGGATCTGGCTGGCCCTGCGTCACACCTTTGGCCGCCCTCTGGTGCTGAGCATCGCCTTTCGCTTCATCGCGGATCTGCTGGGCTTCGCTGGTCCGCTCTGCATTTACGGGATCGTCCATCATATCAGCCGAGACAACCAGACTTCTCTTCCTCCAGTGAGTCTTCTGCGCATGTGTTTGGCAGGTTCCCACTGAAGTCTCCATTGGTTTTCGTCCATCTCCAATCTCCATCTCTCTCTCCTTGTCCTCCGTAGGTGAAGGTGCTGGGAGCACATTTCATCTCTTCTGAAGCGTTCCTGGCCAACGCCTACGTGCTGGCTGTGCTGCTGTTCCTGGCTCTTCTGCTGCAGAGAACCTTCCTACAGGCGTCCTACTATGTGGCCATAGAGACGGGAATAAAGCTGAGAGGAGCCTTACAGGTGATGTTCTGGGTGTGGCGCATTTAGCATTAGCATGCTAGCATATAGGTGAGTAGGTGATACAGTAGGTGAGAAGAATTACAATTCTTTGTTTGGATCAAGGCGTCCTCTGTGGGACGAGCTTCAGTAAAGACCTCAGACCAGGGGTGTAAGGTACTTGAGTGAATGCACTTCGTTACTTTAATTAACTACTACTTGCTAATTTAAGTGATTGAGACTGACTTTTTGTTCTTTTTATCTACTTTGTTCTACCAGTTTTCAAACATTGAGGTTAAATTCTGTTTTTGTCTTGGAAAACAATAGTTTGTTTTCACATTTCTTTTTTTGGGGGGGCCTATATTGAGCACGAATAAAAATACTTCTTAATTCTTCTTAAGTTCTTTTCAAATTGGATACTTTGCTACTTTGACTCAAGTCTTTTTAAAATTGGTGACTTGTTACTTGCATTGGAGTAATTTTTACAGTAAGTATCTGTACTTTTACTCAAGTATGGCTGTCCGGTACTCTCTACACCCCTGCCTCAGATACACAACGACACATCCAATGTGCCTCACGCCCAATGCAAATTTGGCCATTTAGGAAAATTAGCAAATGCCAACACATGAGTGAGTTTTGACCCACAGCTACTCTCCTCCACAGACCAAGATTTACAACAAGATCATGCGGCTGTGCACCTCCAACATGTCAATGGGACACTTGACCACGCCGCAGATCTGCAATTTAGTGGCTCGTGACACCAACCACCTCATGTGGTTCTTCTTTCTCTGCCCCAACCTGTGGGCCATGCCAGTGCAGGTAACCATGCATGTTCTTGACCCGAAGACCACCGCTGACCTGCTCTGGATCTGTTGTGTTGTAGATCGTCATCGGCGTGATTCTGCTGTATTACATGCTGGGCGTGAGCGCTCTGATCGGTGCCACCGTCATCACCGTGTTGGCTCCCCTGCAGTATTTTGTGGCCACTCGACTCTCCCGAGCTCAGAAGAAAACTCTGGTAAGGGCTGGTGGCATTGTACGTTCTCAAGGTCTTCATCCTAGGTGTTGATGTCCGTATATGTCTACAACCCTTGGAAACGAGGGTGTGTATCGACCGAGCTTGTGTGTCTCCCCTGCTTGTGTTCCAGGAATACACAAGTGAAAGACTAAAAAAAACCAACGAGCTTCTGAGAGGGATCAAGCTCCTGAAACTCTACGCCTGGGAACACATCTTCAGATCCAGTGTTGAGGAGACCCGCAGTAAAGAGCTGACCAACCTCCAGACCTTTGCTCTCTACACATCCCTGTCCAGTGAGATTCAGCTCACACTCTAAAACCAGGATGTGCTTAGGTTAAAGTGGGGACCTACATCAGGAACCTATTGTGGGGAACCTAAGCAATTAGGTCCTCACCAAGTAGGGTTAATATGTTCATGGTAAATATGGGCGCAATGTGTATGCGATGTGGGGACCTTTTTTCTGGGGGTAAAGAGGAAGAGGCTGTGTGTGTGCAGGCATTTATGTCAAAATGGGGATCTACATGCGTAGTTTAGTGGTGACCTCTCTGCATTGTGGGGACGTTATGTATTGACCCCACAACTTTGAAGGCCTGTTTGGGGAATTAGACTGAATGTTAGGACTAATGTTACAACTGAAAAAAACTAAGTTACAGGGAATGTGTGTGTGCCAGCCGTTAAGACAAAGTGGGGACCTGTATGCAGTGTGGGGACGTTTTGTTTGAGCTTTGTGGTTAGAAGAGAAGAGAAAAGGGTTGGGAATGTATTGATTTGTTTGCATGTCAATGCTGGATCCTCACTCTAACATATACGTAATTGTTTGTGTTGTACTAACAACATTTTGTCTCTAATTCTCTCAGTCTTCATGAATGCGGCCATTCCCATTGCTGCCGTTCTCACAGTGAGTTTAGTCACAATTGCACGTTTCCCGACGTTTTGGTTGTAAAGCGAGCAACGTTCCTTCTTCAGATCTTTGCGGTGCACGTGCATGTCCACAGTTCCAGCGGCTTTGGTCTTTCTCCTGCCGTGGCCTTTGGTTCTCTCTCGCTCTTCCACATCCTGGTGACGCCGCTCTTCCTGCTCTCCAGTGTCTTACACTCCACAGTGAAGGCGCTTGTGAGGTGACTGACGCCTCAATACACGACACATTCACACACTCTGAAATGTCGGAAGCTCCGCGTCCATTCAGTATCATTTCTTTCTGTTTGTTGACGCATTGAGTTCGTAGAGAGGGACGTGCAGGAACATTTTGAAAACATCTTTTGTCTTTCTCAGCGTTCAAAAGCTGAGTGAATTCTTTGGCGGTGCCGAGATTGAAATTGAACACGACTCCACAAGTCAACCTCCAGCGAACAACCACAGCCACATCAAGTCTGTGGTGAGTACGAAAGGGATTTAATATTATTTCACTTGTTTTCTTGCTTTGGTATTCTCTCACCATTCTCTTCCCATTTGTTCTATAAAAATGAGCAACTTTTGCTGGCATCTTTCAGTACGCCTTACAGCTGGAGGCCAAGCTGGTAAACCGCAAAAACAAAGCCAAACAGGATGTTAACAGGAACTTCCAGGAGGAAGATCAGGAATTGGCAGCATCTGCTTCCCAGAACAAGGAAAACTGCATCAAGGTTAACACTCTCTCTCACTCTCTCTCTATCTCTCTCTCTTTCTCTCTGTCTCCCTCTCTCTGTGTCTCTTTCTTTCTCTCTCTCTCTCTCTCTCCCTCCCTCCCTCTCTCTGTCTGTCTGTCTCTCTCAGTCTCTCTCTCTCTGTCTCTCTCTCTGTCCCTCTCTCTCGTTACGAGTTTGTCTTTCCCTCTTCCATTTTTGGTGTGTGTCTCCATTTCTAAAAGAGTGTAATAGACATTCCTCCATCTAACATCCCCCCCTTCACTCGTCTCTCTGTCAATCAAAAAAACATTACATTCAACGAATACCAAACTCATACAGGCCGACTTTATTTCTACATGTAGATTGTGAACGGATTCTTCACGTGGACGCAGGGATGTCCCACCCTGACCAACATTGACATAAAGGTTCCCTTTGGTGAGACTGTTTAAGAATCCGTCAGTTGTTCCTCCCTACGTTACACGTCTGGTTTCTATAGTAAAGAGAGTGACTTTCCAGGTCAGCTGACGATGATCGTAGGTCAGGTTGGTTGTGGGAAGTCGTCTCTCTTGCTTGCTGCTTTAGGAGAGATGCAGAAGATTTCAGGGACGGTCTCCTGGAGCAGGTAAGCAGTACGTTTAGAGTCGTTCTTTTGATTATTCAAGGCTGAGGTCCGACAAGGAATCATCACAACATCAGAGTCCTAAAGTGATGTTGACCTAATTTTGTCCTAAACTAATTAAAAGTCCTTAAAAGTCCTTAATTCTGAAGAGATAATGCATGGTCTGCTCACCTGGTCTTGGCATGCTTTCAGACTTATTTAATTTTTTTTTTATAAGTATTTAACCAATCATATTTCAGCCATTTCTTTTATTTTTACAATGCAGAAAAATTCTAAATAAGCGCCGCACCAACACCATCAGAAATGAAACACCATCAACACCATGAAATTCCAAGCTTATTCGTCCACAATCAGATTTTGTGCTGCGTGTGAGTGTAATGTGATTGGTTGTCCACTAGTCCAGGATGTGTTTCAAACTTTCGGGACCTTTTTCTTTTCCTGGAATGGAAAAGTGGTTTATTTAACCTAAGACTTGCTCCACTGTTTTTTTCCCCCCAGTTTACCTGACATAGACGTTGGAGAAAATGTGAGGTATTTTCACTTTTTCTGCTTTTGTATTTTTTATCTTTTGTATTTTTTATTCATATTGTACCTGTATATTTATGTCGTATTTCACTCGCTTACTTTCCCTCCCCGTATTCTTTATCACGTGTATTTAATTCATATTTTATCTCTCTCTTTTTATTGTATTTTATTGCTTTTGTATTCTTGTATTCTATTGCTTTTGTGTTTTATTTTTTATCCCCTATTTAAAATGTTTTTGTTCCGTCACCCCCACATGTTAACATGCTGGACGATTGCAAAATACATTTCACTTCACTTCACGTTGTTGAAAAATAATTGTGGATGTGACAAATACAATTTGAATTTTTGAATTTGGTATGCATTAACAATGCTGATGGTCAAAGAATCTGTCGTGTATAAACTGATCGCCACCTCTGTCTATCCTCACAGATCAGAATTCAAAAGCGGAAGGTAGATCTTCATAAACCTCTCCTTCTAAATGACATAACACGGGTGACGGCACAAGTCCCTCAAGCCATGCTTCTGCTTTTCAGGAAGAGAGAATCAGTCGCCTACGCCTCGCAAAGGCCATGGCTCCTGAACGCCACGGTGGAGGAGAACATCCTGTTCGACATGGCCCCCAATGAAAAGAGGTATCAGCCTGACACTTCCCACCAACAGAAACATCACGTAGCTTAGGAAGTCTCTAATGCATCTGCTGTCCTGGTTTCCTTCGTGTCCAGTGATGTGAGAGATGCGTGCGGATGAAAACATGCCCTCGTCTTTCTTTCACATCGCTCTGCACAAACACAATACATCCCGCCACCGCTTTAACTCTTTTTCATCAGCCCGGCATCAAAAAGGAGCAGGGATAATACACACAAAGCTCAGTGATTCTCAATGGCTTTTAGATTGACTTCCCGAGAGCCGGCTTTGTCGGGGGGAGCAGAAGTTCTATGGTGTGCATAAGACTGGTGTTACGTAAGAGTAGGCCATGCTTAGCTTGCAGATTCCACAGGGTCCTCGGTGTAAGTGACTGTTACTCGTTTGGAACCTCGCATGGCAACACGACGATCCTAGAAATGTAGCTTGTAGGTCAATGTGAAAAAAGCCAAACTTGACTTGTTGTGCGCCACAACCACTACACAATTTACAATTCATCTAGTTCCATCTTCAAAATTGGTCTAGTTGCCTAAATGTCAAGTAAATGAAAAATTAAAAATTGTTGGACCGTTCGTGCTTATTTCATCTGTCTGACGTCGGCAGTTGGTTTTGAGAAACCAGTTTTGAAACGCTCGAGTCAAGATTTGCTGATTCTCAGACAGAGTGAAGACGACGGTCTGTAGTTCCAGAACGTGACAACTTTGGCTTTTCGTCACAGAGAAAGTTTGTTCACAAATTTGATTGGAAACGCCGCCATCATTTCCAATCGTTTTTGAGATTGTTCACTCAGATCAAAATCCAAATGGACAGAACGACTAAATACGTGTACGACTATGAATGTAAAGAGCTACACCTTTGTGCTCCGTCGGTCGGGCATCAGCGCTTTACAACAAAAGCAAAGCTATTTTGACGCTTGTTAAGAGCTTTAAGAGTTGATCTGCATCTTCTCAGATATAAGGACGTGATTGAAGTGTGCCAGCTGCAGCCTGATATCGATTCGCTGCCTCAGGGGGATCAGACCGTGATTGGAGAAAGGGTATGCCTGGCAGAATCTCTCTGCAATGTTAGTGTAATGTCCCACCCAAACACACCCGACACACGCTCCTCTGTTGTGGAGGCTCCTCTGACGCTCTTGATCTTCTCCAGGGAATCATTCTGTCAGGTGGTCAGCGCCAGCGGATCAGTGTGGCCAGGGCCCTTTACCAGCAGACCAATGTGGTTTTCCTGGTGAGCTCAGATACGTTCCGTTCTCAAAAGTTCTAACACCTTCAAAATTGTGACATTGCGATCACAAGTCTAGTTCTCCAACCATTGGATCTCCATTTCATAACCAGCAGAGGTGTGAAGAGTAGCAGACAACCATACTTGAGTAAAAGTACAGATATGTGCTGGATAAGTTACTCCAATACAAGTTAAAAGTCACCACTGTAAAAAAGACTTGAGTCAAAGTAGCAAAGAATCGATTTTTGAAAGAACTTAAGGATTTTACTCGTAGTGAATTTAGGCTAAAATAAAACAAATAAATGTGGAAAAAACTCTATTCATGAGGTTTTATTCTCTAATAGAGAAATGAAATGTAACACCTCCATGTTTCAAAAATAGTAAAACAAAACAAATAAAGAACAAAAAGCTTCCAGTATCTTCAGCAGACGACAGATGGAAAAAATCACCTTGTTCGGCCAAGAAATTAACCACGATAGAAATCAATTATGGTTCGTCGCGCACAATCAAAATGTAACGAGTAACGGTAAGTGGTAATTCAAAAATAGTGGAGTGAAAAGTACAGTTACTCAATCACAAATGCAGTGGAGTAGAGAGTAAAAGTTGCTTAAGTTTTTAAGTACGAAGTAGCCGAAAACATACTTAAGTAAAGTAACAAAGTACATTTACTCAAGTACCTCACCTCTGATAATCAGAATGGCTGATCCAGGGTCACCACTGGGCAAATTCTGCCCACAGCCCTTGGCACGGACATCTCTGATCTAGAAAAAATACACAAAAAACAAACGCTTTATTTTCACTTTCAGGATGATCCATTTTCAGCCCTGGACATTCACCTCAGCGATCATCTGATGCATGAGGGAATCCTCAAGTTTCTCCTTCAGGAGAGAAGGACCGTTGTGCTGGTTACTCACAAGCTGCAGTACTTGCCTCACGCAGACTGGGTGAGTGTTTCCATCACGTTGACACACAATGTTCTGCTGGAGTCTAAGGAGTCTTCGCGTGGACTTCCAGATCATCGCCATGCGAGACGGAACCGTGCAGGCACAAGGAACCTTGAAGGACATCCAGGGTGCAGAGCCGGAACTGTTTGAGCAGTGGAGGAACCTGATGAACCGACAAGACAAAGTAAAGTCGCTTGCAAATCTCAACAAATCTCGGTCTTTATGATGAACCCTTTATTAGCTCACCCTACTTGGTCTCCAGGAAAACAGCACGGAACTGAGGAGGAAGAGCTTCAGGAGAGCCATGTACTCCAGAGACACGGTCGCTACTGAGGACGAGGATGAAGGTAGAACTTCCAAGCTTCACTACTGATACCGTTATAAATTATAAATCGATATCAATTCACGTCTGCGTGTTTGACTGTTGTTGTGGTCATCACCCATGGACTGTCTTCTTCTGCCTCTGGTGGCTTCGTGTGGATCTTCTAGCTGTGGATGTCACTGTCAGTGAAGTGAAAGGTCTGGACTGAATGGCATGCATCTTTTGATTGGCCGGTGAAGCGCATGCAGCCAAAGCGTTAACCCGCGAGACCGTTTTAGCGCCGAGAGCGTCTCTTTCAATCGGTCCATTGATGGAGTTACGTAACCAGTGAAGACGCCACAGTAAACCCGACATTCACTGTTCCTTTCTGCTGGAGACCAGCTGCTCACAGTATCAGTGCTAATGGACGGCGCTGCATCGGCACAAATACAGCCACCACAGGTGTCAAGAGTAGAAGACAACCATACTTGAGTAAAAGTACAGTGCTGGATAAGTTACTCCAGTACAAGTACAAAGTCACCACTATAAAAAAGACTTGAGTCAAAGTAGCAAAGTATCGGATTTTAAAACAACTTAAGTGTTTTACTCGTACTGGATTTAGGCAAAAATAAAACAAAGAAGAGTGAAAAACAACTCTATTTATGATTTATTTCCAATACAGAAATTAGGTTTAACATTTCCATGTTTCAAAAATGGTAAAACAAAATAGATAAGGAATAAAAATAACAATATAAAAAAAACTAACTATTATTTCCGAGCTGACTTTGATGTGATTCTACTGAAGTCATTTGCCTACAAAAGACGTTACATTTATTCACATTGCACCAAAAACATTAAGCTTAAATATAGTGACAGTGTGTTTAGCCGTGTTAGGCTTGGTAACATTACAATATCATTGTAAAGTCAGGGAAGATCTGTAGAGTTTAACTTAAATTCACATTAAAAAATAGCCCAATTCAAATAGCATTTCTGATCTTTGAACAATCTACAAATGACTCCAAAAAAATTAAATCGCTTATCAGGACACTAAAAAGAAAAGTGTTGCTTTGTCACGCCTCTAATTCACGTTTGTGTGGTTTCTAAGTCACAATCAAAATGTAACAAGTAGTGGCAAGTGTAAATTCAAATGTAGTGGAGTGAAAAGTACAGCTACTCAATCACACTCAGTGGAGTAGAGAGTAAAAGTTGTTTATATTTTTGATACTCAGTACAAGTACGAAGTAGCCAGAAACATACTGAAGTAAAGTAACAAAGTACATTTACTCAAGTACCTCACACCTCTGGCAGCCACGTTAGAGACGATCCTCCAGCATCCTGAACACAACCCAGTCCTGCATTCTCCCCCTGATCCTGAAGGTTTCTAGTGTTTTAGAAGCAGAAGGCATGACGACTGTTTCCCTTCAGCATCCTTTGACTTGTCGACCGGACACAGCCGTGCATGATCAGCTCCAACCCTTCTCACTTCCGCATGATGCTCTACAGCTTCACTCCTCACCATTGCTTTGGGTTGAATGAGGCCAGAACAGTCACTGGACAATTAATGTACAACGGCATGAATATTTCCTGGAGACATTTCGGCCAAGTTTTAACTGTACGTCGCTTTCAAGCTGAAGCTTCGATCCACGGTGAAACGCATCAAGGCTTGGTGATTTTTCCAGGTGAAAAACCCTCCACCTCGGTGTGGCCAGCACTCGTCATTGAGCCACAGGAATAACTTTATCACACATTTTAAATTTGAAGCCGTTGTTCTGAAAATTCTTCCTACAGCTCTGAATTTCCTGCGCTGCACATGCGCGTTAGAACATACGTCACTGCGCGTTAAAAATATTTCTTCTACATGCGCGTTTAAAAAATCGTTATATCTATGGGTTTCTTCTCCTACTTGATCCTACAAAAACTCCTACCTGTACTTTTGTTGCATGTACTTTTGATCTTGTAGCGTTGGATCAATGAATAAACATAAATGCACTAAATTTCTAACAGTACACACAATATTCGTAACATGTCACAATATATTGTGGTTATTTATATTAGAATATAGTTTTGACGTGTTATAATGTGCTTGCGCAGCGTTAGAAACAGCTGAGCAGTCACGTAAGCGTAGGACATTCTGAGCTGTAGGAAGAATTGTCAGAACACCGTCAGATTTTCCTGACTCCAGCGCGCCTCTAGTGGCCAACACGAAGCATGACAAAAACAAACGCTTCACCTTTACATAAGGACATCCCGGCTGATCCGAACATCCCTCGTGGCCTGACCTCTGCCCGACCTCGTGTGGAATCAGACGGGATGCTGTGCTTTCAGAGAGCTCCATCAGCACGGATGAGGAGAGCCTGCGGGCGGAGCTTCAGCACAGGACCAGCATCCCCTGGAGCAGCTGCGCCACCTACCTGAGAGCGGCGGGACTGCTGCTGCTCCCCCTGCTGGTGCTGTCGCAGCTCACCAAGCACTCGCTCATGGTGGCCATCGACTTCTGGCTGGCTCACTGGACCACGCAGGTCATCGCCGCCCAGCTGGAGGCGGCCGAGAGGAACTGCAGCGGGACTCAGGTCAGCTCCTTGTTTTCTAACCGATATATTTTTTATTTTGCATAAATAAAAAATATGACAACGTACAGTCAAATCTTTTCAACCCTCCCTAACTCACCCCTGGACAGAACACTTACCGTATTTTTCGCCATATAAGACGCACCGGCATATAAGACGCACCCCATTTTAAAGGAGGAAAATCTAGAAAAAAAAAGATTCTGAACCAAATACTGTAGTAAAATATTTTATATCAACTGAATAATAATTAACAGCAGTTTAAGAACAATTGTATGCCAAACATGTGACATGAACAGTCAGTAACGTCAGTAAACAGTGATGTAGCGCTGCGCGGTATAGCGGTATTAACCTGAATAGCGGTATTGAGATGAGCCGGTGGATACCGTGATAATTCATGAATTAGATTTTTATTTAAGTATATAAACACCTTAATACAGTATTACACATTAGTTTCGTTACAAGTTGTAACTTACAACTATCAATGACGGCACAGACATTACTAATCAAACACAGTTTGTACTTCACGCGCATACGCCTGACGCTCCGTTTACTGCGCTGTGCCTTTAAGAGAAGAGCGGCTGTTAGTTTTCTTTTAAATCTGTTAGTTTTATTTTGATCAAAGTCTGTTTTCGTTTGTAAATCGTGGTTTCATTGTTTCACAAGATTCTGCGCGAGAAAGAAAGCGAGACGACGTATGTAACACCGCGGTATTGCACACTAAGATGGCGGTGAGCGCGCTCCGCGGATCTCTGCATTCGCCGCATAAGACGCACCAACTTTTCACCCTCAGTTTTGGGGAAGAGAAAGTGCGTCTTATACGGCGAAAAATACGGTAAACAAGTCTCACAAGTCCTTGAGCTGATAAAAGACAAAACAATTTAGACAGACAGTGACAATAGCAGCAGGAATTTAAGTGACGACAAATTACATTATCACATCATCATTTCTAGTCACAGTAACTTCAAATTTGTTCCTATATAGAATAAATGTGGCCCAGATTCTTTTGAACATTGACGGCTTTCCTTTAAGATTAAAGGTTATTTTTTCAACTGGAACATATGAGGAAAGTTCTCTCAACCAGTCCGTGTGATTTGGTGGCCGTTCTGATCTCCATTGCATTGCTATACATGTCTTTGCTGCTGTCAGCGCCATCTTGACCAGACGTAAATTCTTTAGTCGTTCACTCAGAAGAATCGACTCATTCGCAGTAATATATAAGTCTCTGATCAGACGGAAGCTCCACCTCGATCCTGGTATTAATTGCTCGTATTATATTACTCCAGTAAGTTTTCAGTTCAGAGCAGTGTCCAGAACATGTGTATCAGTGAACCAACCTCTAATCTGCATCTTTTAAGACACGTTTAAGCGTTTAAGACACACACGTGCTGGTTTCGCCTCCAGGGTCTGAACGCAGATGTTTCACGACCCAGTCAAACTCCCAACAGATCATCACACTTCTGAAAAAACTCTGTTTGGATGGAGCCAGAGAGATGCCAAAAAAGATGGGCAGATGGCCAGAAAATGAGGGAAGGAGGGAGGGATGGAAGGAAGGAGAAAGGAAGGATAGATGGAAGGATGGATGAATAAAAGGAAGGGAGGAATGATGGTTGGATAGGAGAGACAGAGAGAGAGAGAGAGACAGAGAGAGAGAGAGAGAGAGAGAGA
>MU204326.1:648569-664738 GCA_017309775.1 Paedocypris sp. Pulau Singkep | reverse complement strand
ACACACACACACACACACACACACGAGCTTCACTGCAGCCTGCTCCACATCATCGTCCTCGCCCCCATGAGGTTATACTGCACACACACACACACACACACACACACACACACTATACACACACACACTATACACACACACTAGTTTCCCTAATTCTCTAATTCTTTAACGTTGTTCTAACCTCCAGGTTATTTGAGACGACACCTCTGGGAAACATTTTAAACCGCTTCTCCACGGACACCAACACTATTGATCAGGTGCAGCACTCAGATAAAGTAAGAGTTTTAAAGCGAGCGAGTAGATGATGACGTGACCTTGTGTGTCCAGCACATTCCTGCCACTATGGAGTGTCTGAGCCGCTCCACCCTGCTGTGTGTGTCTGCGGTGGGCGTGATCTCCTACGCCACGCCCGTTTTCCTCTTCGCTCTGCTCCCATTGGCCATCACCTGCTACTTCATTCAGAAGTATTTCAGAGTGGCCTCCAGGTTAGACTCATCTTCATGTTCTTCAAAGCTTTAAAAGAGTCAAATCGTGTTATCTATCTATCTATCCATCCATCCATCTATCTCTCAACCACTCTCTCTCAATCGCTCTATCTATCTATCTAACCATCCATCCATCTATTTCACCATCCATCTCTCAACCACTCTCTCTCAATTGCTCTATCTATATTTCTATCTCACCATCCATCTCTCAACCACTCTATCTATCTATCTAATTATCTATCTCACCATCCATCCATCTTTCAAGCACTCTATCTATCTATCTATCTATATAATCTTCCATCCATCTATTTTACCATCCATCTCTCAACCATTCTCAATCGCTTTATCTATTTTTAAATCTCACCATCCATCTATCTCTCATCGATCGATCCGTCTGTCATTCTCTCCATCCATCTATCCACTTAGGGTTATCAGTCTCTCAATCCTTCCATCCATCCATAAGCATTTAAATGTAAAATAAAAACATTATATATATATATATATATATATATATATATATATATATATATATATATATATATATATAAGGGTTATCAATTCGCAGTATTTTATTAAATGTATGTAATTTGTCATATTAACACCTTGAATGTCCTTGGATAAACCCATCATCTTTGTGTCAGTGTGTGTTTTACCAGCCGTGTGTGTGTGTGTGTGTGTGTGTGTGTGTGTGTTGTTCTGCTCAGGGACCTCCAGCAGCTGGAAGACAGCACAGAGATGCCTCTCCTCTCCCATTACTCCCAGACCATCGAGGGTCTCACCACCATCAGAGCGTTCCGGTAAACACACACACACTTAAAGCTCATGAACAGCACGGAGGAGCTTTAACTGCTCTGCACTTCCTCTCAGGCATGAACAGAGATTCAAGAAGAAGCTTCTGGAACACACAGATGCCAACAACATCTCCTCCCTCTTTCTCACAGCGGCCAATCGTTGGCTGGAGGTTCGCATGGTAATGCTCGAGATCTTATTATCATCATAAAATATAAATTATAATCTCATTATATTATTTTATCGTAGCAAATTATAATTATAATGCAAATATTTACAGAATAAATAAACGAGAAGGAATGAACGAAATAGAGAAAAGAACGAACCAAAGAAACACAAAAAGAGACAGGAAAAGAGATAAAGAGACAAAATGAATTTTACAAGGAAAAATCAAGGGAGAAAGACATAGAAAAATAAAACAGTTCAAAACAAACAAGTAGAGAGAGAGAGAGAGAGAGAGAGAGAGAGAGAGAGAGAGAGATAGAGAGACCGAGAGAGAGAGACAGAGAGAGAGAGAGAGAGAAAGTGGGCAGGGGGAGGGTCAAGTGCGAAAGGCTTAGTAATGAACACACTGGTCTGGTTGGCTAGACTAGGCAACACGTGCGTGTGTGTGTGTGTGTGTGTGTGTGTGTGTGTGTGTCTGCAGGAATACATCGGAGCCTTTGTGGTTCTGATCGCAGCCGTGGCCTCCATCACCAGCGCTTTATACGGGCAGCTGTCGGCCGGACTGGTGGGACTGGGACTCACGTACGCCCTCATGGTGAAGACACACACACACTCCACACACACACTCACACACAGAGACGTCACGGAACCTTCCCTCGCCCGCAGGTGTCTAACTACCTGAACTGGATCGTGCGTAACTTGGCCGACATGGAGGTTCAGCTGGGCAGCGTCACCAGGATCAGCAACGTCCTTCACACTCAGCCCGAGAACTACAGCGGACTCCTGAGTGAGTCACACACACACACACACGGGTGATGAGGAAAGCCAGTGTCATTGCCAGAGGTGTAAGGTACTTGAGTAAATGTACTTTGTTACTTTACTTAAGTATGTTTTTGGCTACTTTGTACTTGCACTGAGTATCAAAAATAGAAGCGACTTTTACTCTCAACTCCACTGCATTTGTGATTGAGTAGCTGTACTTTTCACTCCACTACATTTGAATTGACACTTACTGTTACTCGTTACATTGTGATTGTGCGCGACAAACTATAATCAATTGTTATCGCGGGCCAGAATAGGGCAAGATAGAAAGAGTAGGAGAGCAAGAGAGAGAGTGAAAGAAAGAATGTATATTGGGGAAGAAAGGAAAGAGAGAGATCGAGTCAGAAAGAGAGAGAAAGCAAAAGAAAGTTGGAGAAAATGAAAGAAAATGAGGTAAGTAAATGAAAGAAAGTTGTGGAGTGATATAGAGAACGGGGAATGGATGAGAGGGAGTGAGAGAGCTAGGAGGGATGATGATAAGTTAAAAAAGGGGGTGGTGTAGAGTGGGGAAGAAAGGGAAGAGAGAGATTGAGTGAGAGTGGGAGAAAATGAGAGAAAGTTGTGGAGGTAGTGAGAATATAACATGATATAGAGAATGGGGAATGGGAGAGAGAGAGAGAGAGAGAGAGAGAGAGAGAGAAAATGAGAGAAAGTTGAGGTAGTGGGAGTGAATAGAACATGATATAGAGAATGGGGAATGGTTATGAGAGAGAGAAGTGGGCTAGGAGAAATGAGGATGAGTAGAACAAAAAAAGAGAGGGGTAAGAGGGGGTGTAGATTGGGGGAGAGAGAAAGAGCGAGGGGCTAAACAAAGAATAAATCTAGTGGAAGAATGAAGAATGAAGTGGATTCTGCTCTTCATTAAGGTTCTAAACCAGTGGTTCTTTCGTTCTTTCTTTCCTTTCATTGGCCTCCAGCTCCTGCTCAGGTTCCTGCAGGCTGGCCGAAGCTGGGTGAGATCCGCATCAGGAACCTGAGTGTTCGCTACGACAGCAGCCTGAAGCCCGTGCTGAGACACGTCAACGCTCACATCAAACCCGGCCAGAAGGTGAGCAGCTTCTTCATCATCATCATCATCATCATCATCATCTCACCACTCCTGGAAACCGATACATCTCAAACGCTTCTCCACATTCCGGCAGGGAAAAGCTTCTCAAGCTAAGCAAAAGCAGCGAGTGACGCGCAGTTCCACTTCCTGCCACTAGGTGAAAGGCTGAAGAAATTACTGCAGTGGCCCAAATCACGAATGTCCTGGATAACAAAAATCCCCTTGAAAATGTAATGAAACTAATGAAGTAATGAAATGCGTCGCTGCGAAAAAACAACATCCCGAGTTCGGAAATATTTTCGGAATCTACAAAAGTGTTCTTACCGCAAGCACGTATGGAGAAGAACTTGTGTTTCATCTCCGTGGCCTTTCTCGACACGTGTGATCACCTTAATGTTATTGCGCCTCAAATGCTTGAAATTCACACGTTTGACGGCGATAAAAAACGTTTTTCTTGCTTCTTTGTTGAATTCTTGGAAAGTGGGTCATCCCAACGATACTGTATCAGCTGTAGACATTCTCCTCGGTTCATCAGTCAGAATGACGGATTGTTCAGGTGGTGAAGACTCGCCTGAGGCCATTGTAAGATAGCGAAGACGTGATTCGCTGCGCTTCCACTGCAGGTGGGAATTTGCGGCAGGACAGGAAGTGGGAAGTCGTCCTTTTCCCTGGCGCTCTTCAGGATGGTGGACACGTTCGAGGGTAACGGACCTTCTCACGGTTCTCGTGTTGTGACGCGAGTCTCAGCGTTCTTTTCTTCTTACAGGACAGATCGTTATAGACGGGATCGACATCGCCAAACTCCCGCTGCAGACTTTACGATCCAAGTTCTCCATCATTCTCCAGGATCCCATCCTGTTCAGTGGGACCATCCGGTACGGCTCCATAGAACCGTTTGCTTTTAGAATCAGACCTGGTCCACAACACCACACCAAAAGCAGGGATTGTTTTTAGACCTAAGCTCACGTTTGCCCAGGTTCTTCTATCCCATCTTTCACAGAACATTCCCAAACACGTTGGGTTCATCCAAACCTCTCGCCGTTGTGTCCAGATTCAACCTGGATCCCGAGAGAAAGGCCACGGATGAAATGCTCTGGGAAGCTCTGGAAATCGCCCAGCTGATGCCCGTGGTGAAAGCTCTAGCTGGTGGTCTAGGTGGGCCTGGTCTTCAAGTTCCTTCATCGCTTTCCCATTAGACTGAAAGCTTCAGCGGTGGGATCAGTGTGCGAGCTTTAGAGCTTCTGTCTCTTGACTTTGCCCAGATGCCATGGTGACGGAGGGGGGCGAGAACTTCAGCCAGGGGCAGAGGCAGCTGTTCTGTCTGGCTCGGGCCTTCGTGAGGAAGAGCAGCATCCTGATCATGGACGAAGCCACGGCGTCTATCGACATGGCCACGGTGAGTCTCCGTCACGCGCTCCTCCACCAGGAACTCAAAGCTCTGGTGTCCTGCAGGAGAGCATCTTGCAGAAGGTGGTGATGACGGCGTTTGCGGACCGAACCGTGGTCACCATCGCTGTGAGTATGAGGCTTCTCTTGACACGTGAAGCTCCAGACTGAAGCAGCTGGTGTCTCGTCTCGTCTCGTGGTGTCCAGCATCGCGTCCACACCATCCTGTGCTCAGACGTGGTGATCGTGATGAAGCACGGCGCCATCGAGGAGTACGACGAGCCCCACGTGCTGCTGGAGCAGAAGGACAGCGTCTTCTCAGCCTTCGTCCGGGCCGACAAATAACTCACGCAATAAATATACCACGCACTTTAGCAACGAGGCCACTTTGTTTTTTCATTTCAGTGTAATACAATTCTGTGAATTTACAAAAATGAAGGATATTCAAGATTCGGTTACACAATTTATATAGAAATTATATAAATTTATTTACATACAAATGTCCAGTGTGTGTATATATATATATAAATAATCTCTCGCTACTTCGCGGTTCGACTATCACGGATTCACAGTTTCGAGGATTTTTTTCTTCATTACGTATATTGGCGAATTCATTTATTTTAAACATTCGCTCACGACTCATATCCCCACATTTAAACACTCTGAAATTTAATATCTCCGCGGGGACGACACGTGCGGCGGGGAGATGTCTGTTAACATTTCTTTAATGAAGATTACTATGTGAAAAAAGTGTTTTAAAAGTCTGAATAACTGTTAAATAAATACGTAAATGTTGTGCAGATTTTCACCTATCGTGGTCAGGCTTGGAACGTATCTACCGCAAGAAACGAGGGATTACTGTATATATATATATCTAGTTAAAAAAAAAACTAGGGAATTGGGTTTGTAATATATGGGGGGAGAGAACGCCGGAAAAACTGTCAGACCGAATATATTTGGTGCAGCGGATTGACGGATTTATTCTTAGACAGAATGAAGATGACGGAGGCGGATTCACCAGTCAGTCCTGTTGCATCTTGAAATATTTACTGGTGAACGAAGGTGATCGCTGGTGGAGATTATTATTCTCTAAATTACGCGACATTGGAATGATGTCTCTCCAATTGAAAGTTGTTGGAATATTAGCAGATGATCATAAATCCTCCTTCTAAAGGACCAAAATCCCTAATTAAGGTGCTGAATGTTGAAATAAAAGATGCGGCCCACTGTGAGCGGGATCTGGCCCGTGGGCCGCAGGTTGAACATCACTGCTCAGGCTTTCCCCTTTAAACACACAAAAAGACAAACGTGATTTCGTCGTGACTTTTAAATATTTTATTAGGTTATAATTTGCAGAGCTTAAAACATTAAATCGCTTTTAACTTAGGTATTATTAAAATACATAAAACAAAAGCCAGAACTGAGAAGCCCTGAAAACGTCAACTAAAACCAAACTGAAACCAAAAAACAAATAAAAAAAATAAACTAAAAATAATAAATTAAAAGAAAAGGTCCAATCTTCTCACAGCGAGGCGGATCTTCACGCAGGAGAACTGAACGATCCTTCGCTTCTTCTCGCTACGATACGTCTTTTGCGCTCATTACATAGAAACTAAGTTTACATTCTTTTTCCGTTCAGAAATTGTCTTTCCCGCGTCCCACCGCTCCCGCCACACTTCCCGC
This sequence comes from Paedocypris sp. Pulau Singkep, assembly GCA_017309775.1. Classification (NCBI taxonomy): domain Eukaryota; kingdom Metazoa; phylum Chordata; class Actinopteri; order Cypriniformes; genus Paedocypris; species Paedocypris sp. Pulau Singkep. The sequence continues at coordinate 658,360 of MU204326.1, read as the reverse complement.
GGAGCCGCCAAACCCAGTGTCACTGTCACGCGCGGCTGCGGCGCTCAGCACGTTAACGCTAGCGCGCGTCTCTCTGGGAGAACGAGAGGAGGAGGGGCGTGATGGGAGGAGTCGAGTGACCGCGAGAGGGCGTGTCCACGGCTCTCGGTTCCTGAGTGCGCACACGCACACACACACACACACACACACACACACACCTCATCTCACCCTCATGAAACCAAGAAAGGAAAAGTGCTGCTAAGTCCGGGAAGAAAAGGAGGAGAAGCGGGTTGAAGGGCGGTGGAGGCGTTCCTCATCTCTCCGTCACGTGGTTCTGCGCAGGAAGCGGCGTGCTCAGCGCCTCCGTCAGGTCGTCCATCAGCGACGTCTCCTTGGGGTCCATCAGGTTGAATTCCCTTATGAAGACCATGAAGTGCGTGTAGAGCGTGTTGAGGTGTCCGTGCAGGTCCATGGCCACAGACTCCTTATAGTGGGACCAGTAGATGTGGACCAGCACGTGGAACAGATACCTGCAGATCTTCTTCACCAGCGAGTCAAACGTGTTGGGGAATTCCTTTCCTGTCACGCACAACGTCTTCCTGTTATTATTATTATCATTAACTGATTGATAACTATATTATTATTATTTATTATTATTACCAATACTGCTAATAACAACAACAACAATAATAATACTAATATAATAAACTATGGAGTCAGATAAGTGGCAAAAATATAAAACATAAATAAACGTGAAGATACGAACGAAAATGCTTCACATTTTATGTTTGTTTGTTTTTTTTTTTCACATGCAATCTTCACGTTTTCATTTTAAACTTTTCAAATCGTTTCACTGTTTCCGTTTGGACTTCTGGCACAAGATTCCATTGCTCTGATTGGCTGGTGAGAATATGATTGTCAGAATCAGAAAGTTGCAAATGACAACAAGGAATCGAGTCTGACTCCGCCTTTCCCCCTCTTTTTGCAAATATTAACATAAATATACAAATAAAAGACAGTTTTTTCTTAGAGACTTACGTCATCTTATAATCATCGTTTGGACTTGATATGACTTCACAACTATAATAAATAGGCATCACGTGGCGTGTACTTCACACACGTGTCCACTAGGTGGCAGTATAAATCACGTACCATACTTGGTGGGAAAGATGTCCTCGTCCGTCACCAGCTTCTGAACAGAACTCATCACAAAGTCCACGTACTGCGGCGCCGTGCATTTCGTCTTCTTCCCTTTTTCATCATACCAGTAGTACGTTCTGAGACGGAGAGACGGAGCCACGTGTTATTCATTATTATTCACCAGACAGTACAACTCGAATGAAAACAACTACAGCACACAAACTGATAGTGAAGAACCAGAACGCTTCCTTCCTTTTCCCATCAGCCCAAGAATGATGAGCGGGAACAAATAAATTAGATTAAATGTTTGCTTATATATATATATATAATGTGTGTGTGTGTGTGCGTGTGTCGGTGTATATATAAATGTAAAATCTAATTTTTTGGTTCCTAATATATATATATATATATATATATATATATATATATATATATATATATATACACAGATTCAATGTTTGCTTTAAAAATATATTAATAATTAATGTTTATTAAAATTATTAATGTTAATATCTATCCATCTACCTGTCTATCTGTCTGTCTATTTATCTATTCACAAATGTTTCTATCCATCTATGTTTCTATCTATATATGTGTCTGTCTAACTATCCATCTATCTATATGTCTATCTGTCTGTCTGTCTATATCTAATATATGCATGTGACAAATAAAATTTGAATTATATATGTGTATGTGTGTGTGTATATACATGGATCTGATAAATCATCATTATGCGTGAGTGGTGTAATGGAATCATAGAGTGTGACTGAGGTGATGACATGACAGCAGGTCGTGACCTCGGGGTCGTGTGGTGTCGCAGGCTTATTAATGGATCAGCGAGCGAGCGAGTCAGGGTGATTAATGGACGGCGGAGGCGCGGCACTCACGTGTTGCAGGCCGTCATGGCCGGACACGTGTCTCCCGTGCAGAACTCTGAGATTGTGCTGTACTGCAGGTTGATCAGATTGAAGAACGTCGTTGCTGCGGAAACAAAACGTCAGCGTGTGAATGAAAGAAAAACAGGGAGAGATGAAGAAGAAAAGAACATTGCACGGAATTATTATTAATAATAATAATAATAACAGTAATCATAATAATAATAATATCAATAATAAATATTTGTAATAATAGATTTCTTCAGAAGTATATCTCTTGGAATTTTGGCTTTTAATAACTGAAACGTAACGTTGGCACATTCCTGGCAAAGCAAAAGATCCATCTAGACGAGTGCAGGAGAATTTCCTACAGTAAATATGACACACAGCAGTGTAAACAGAACAGGAACCTTCACTGAATCCACGTGTAGAGTCAGAAACAAGAAGCCGATTCACACGCAAAAACTCTAGAAACGCACAGAACAGGAAAATACCAGTATAATAAACTCAGACTGTGGTTTATAAACCTAGTTATTGTTGTCTGAAACTAATTATTTATCAGAACAGAGCAAGTATTAAATCTGCAATCCTTTATTATATTTTTATTTCATTATTAATCGCAAAAAAATGTTTATATAGCGAATTGCCTGGAACTCTACAGCACTAAACTTCTAAAACTAAATAAAAAAATATTAAATGTGCTAAACGTAGCAGCACAAAGTGAGTAGAGCGCAATTTCTGTCCTTGAGATTAATTTGCATCATTTGTGCCTGAACTGTGATTGGCTTAATATTGTAAGCGCACAAAATATTAATACACAGATTACTTTAACAACAACAACAACAACACAGAAAATCCCATTGCGGAATCAATAAAAAAAGTGCGGAATCTTTAGCGAGAGTGAATGAATTCTGAAAAGAACATTTTTATTTGTTTGTTTCAGCAGATCTAAACGTCCAGTCACACACACACACACACACACACACACACACACACACACCCTGTTGTTATTTACGCTTCGGTGTGTGTGTGTGTGTGTGTGATAAACAAACAAAGGTAAAGGCAGTGCAGTGTAACAGACGGTTGAGCCACGTGAAATCCTTTTCTTTCAGGATAAAGTCTAGAGAAAAGCACGCGAGGCTGTGATTGGAGGGTTCGGGGCTGGAGAAGGGCGACCCTGAGGTCAAAGGTCAGGCTGAGACACCTACTGTTGCTGGCCAGCCACTCGTTGAGGTCGATCTCTCGGGGCAGCACCACCAGCTCCTTCAGCTCAAAGTCCACCACACGCACCTTGGTGTACTCGGCCTCCAGGTAATGCTTCTTCTCCTCGCTGGCCGGCTTCTTCCCGTTGGGCTTCCCTTTGCCCTTCCTGTGGTGGACGCACAGACGCAGTTTAGTGATGTCACGTGACGATGACAATCTCAATGTTGTGACGTATCGAGCAAAAACGCATTTCAGCCAAAAAAAGAAAAAAACATTTATTCATTCATTTCACTTATTTGTTCTTCTCTTTTTGTAGTGGTAATACTGGTTTACTGGCGATATCGCGTGATGAAAATCTCAACGTTTTGACGTATCGAGCCAAAATGCATTAACAAAAAAAACAAAAAAAAAACATTTATTCATTTTATGTTATTTTTATTTGTTCTTTTTTTTGTAGTGGTAATGTTAAACATATTCCACCTTGAGAACAAGAGTAGGAAGAAGACCATGTCTTATTTAGGCAAATATACAATAAAACAAAAAAAAATTGTACTTAACAAAAACATAAAAAAAGCCAGATTATTACGCTTACTATTTTTATTATGATTATAACTACATATGATGACTATTATCTACTTATAGACATATGTTATATGTTATTACGATATAGGTTTTACGCAAAAACAACAACTCTGAAATACCAGAAACACTGTTTCTTTACGTTATTTTTTCATTTTAAAAAATTATAAAAACTTTATAATTGTTCATACGTTTGCTATTTTGTTTATACTTTTTAAGCAAATAAACAAAACAAACAGAAAAACAACTTTCACTGTTCAATCTATCGACAAAGCACAAAATTCAATCCGTGGTAAAACAGGAAATCATAAATGAGTAAGTAAATCAATCAATACTATATCAAATAAAATGTCATGTCATGAAAAGTAAAACGTTTAAAAAAAAAACAAAAACAAAAAAAACAAACAACCAATGTGACTTTATCTGTAACTAATGTTCGTGATCGAAAGTAAAATAAATGTTTTTTTATAAAGCCCATAAAACAGAACTGATGTTGGAAGAGATTAAATCAGTGAATTTGAACCAGGGGGTGGCAAACGCATGCGGCCCGTTACATGTTTTAATCCGGCCCGGCTTATTTAAACTAAATGATCCGATTGTTAATGTAAATGCGTTTAGTCCATTGTGAAGGTGTATTTAAATGTCTATAAGAGTTTTACGTCTATAAGAGTTTTTTAACGTTTTAAAAAGTGTTCGGTTCGTGCACTGAGGTGAATTTTCCCCCCGTATTTCCTCCACATCCCCAAAATGTGTCATTTTCTTTTTTTTCTCCCGCCCGTCCGGCAAGTCCGAACCCGATGTGGCCCGCGAATCAAAAAGTTTGCACACCCCTGATTGGATGGCATAAAGAAGAGAGTTTTAGTAGCGGTGCTGAGGTGAGCGCACACAGAGACGCCGCACGTCCGCACGCTTCACCTCGCCCTGTCATTAGTGACCGCGCCACAGACATTCCAGCTGTTCCTTCCACGGCTATTTTTAGCTCTGGACGGCTTGTGTTACCGCAAAGCCCACCGCCTCTTTCCCAGTGCCCCCGGGCCACGCCCGTCTGAAAGATCAAAGGCTGCTGGGGCGGGGCGGGGCGGGGCACAGTAATAACAACACTTCTAGCGCTCGGAACTACAAGCGCAGTGTGGGAAAAGCTCAGTGTTAAAAGCAACAACGGCCTCGCAGAACTAACACCACAGTGTGTGAACACCACACATCTGCATATTAAACAATCAAATATTCACCACACGATTTACTACGGTCTAAAATAAAAACAACATGTGTAATAACAACTTGGATAACGTAACTTTGTTCGACCTTTAGCTAGACTAGGATGAGTAGTTTCATGATAACAATAATAATAATAATAATAATAATAATAATAATAATAATAATAAATGTAATAAAACATGAATCTGTGAGTTAAGGTTGTACAATCAACATAAAAAAAATCTAATGTTTTCATCAAAATGTTAATATATTAATTTTATAATTAATATTAATGATATTTCGAAAATGTAATGACTCTTTTACTGGCCTAAATAAATATTTTGTTGCTTATATTTGTAAGGCGAAAAGCGCCTTACAAATACTCATTATTATTATTATTATTATTTTTTTTTTTTTTTTTTTTTTTTTTTTATATTTATTATTGTAATTGAGCTTTTAAAACCTTGTTGAGATCATTTAACTGCAGCTTTGGTTCCACAGAAGAACAAACGCACCTCCAGAACTTACACGCTGAGCACGTGTGAACAGAGCAAACACAAAGTGAAAGTAAGAAACGACGACACAAACAAGTTCTGACGCGACGAGAGACTTTTCCGCGAGGTAGCGCTTTCCGTTAGCGTGACTCCGCCCATTGAATTAAAAAAAAAAAATCCACGTGAAAAAAAAGTTGATAGTGACTCGTGACGATAACGATGATTGTGAACAAGTATTATGACACACTTCTAAAAAAAAAAGATAATTAGGAAAATGTTTACAAATACGTGTATAAAAATAATCAGCAGACATAAAATAACACACTGTGCAGGAGAAAATTGAGCATTTAAGTTAAGAATAAATAAATAAATAAAATGAATATTTTGACTACATCTGCAGTCATTAAGTCACATAATTATTAGCTTTCGGGTTTGATTTTAGACGAACCACAAAAGTCGATCAGGTCAGTAACGACGGCCAATCCGAGCTGCCGTCTTTATCATCGCTGAAAAGATGAAGTGTCGTTATCACAGTCAACAGCAGGTTGAGCTTTGGTTCAGCTGAAAGGGTTAAACGCCCTCTCTCTTCATATTTACTTTAGGGTTTGTCTGTTGTTTCACCGCCAATCAGGATTGACACGTTTTCCCGCTTTATTCTGAAAGGTAACAGCTGGCCAGACGCCAAGTGACCAATCGTGTCGCTTCACCAAACGTACGACAACAACAACAAAGGTTCGAAATGAGGATCGAGCCATTTAGTTGCGTCAAAAGACACAGTTCAATATCAATCGATCACAATAAATAAAGATGTATCCGTTTATATAGATATAAAATCAGATGTGTTGCTAAAATTATGCACATGGGTTACAAAAAACAACAAAAACAAAATTATGCAAAAAATGTAATTATTCGTTTGAAAAACGTTGACCAATAGAGAAAGACCGAGGCAGAAAAGTGACAGTTTGTCGTCACTAACGATATGAGTAAAAGATTGCAAGAGCGATCGCCTCGACGCTTTCGAAGAAGAGCGATGATCACAGACGCCCAATGCCACGCCCTTGACCGATACCAAACCACACGAAGAGCAATTAGAAACGTGTGGCCGAGCCCCAGTAATGCTAGTCAATTAAAACACATTCTAACCAGCTTCATTCCTACTTAACTGGTACAAAAATGCAACAACTACTGATACAGACCGGTGTTTTTCCGTTCTATATTGTTAAGCCCAACGTGAAACTAAAAACGGCAGAGAATCTGAGAACTACTCAAGTACAGATACCTCACGGTAAAATTACTCCATTACAAGTCACCAATTCCAAGAAGACTTGAGTAAAAGTCCAACAGTATCCCATTTCCTAAAAACTATGTTTACTCGATTTTTTGGATTATTTTACTCTAACTGAATTTAGGCTCAAAAACACCAAGAAATGTGGATAAAAAAAGAAACTCTTTATCAACGAGACTATTTCCTAATATAGAAATGCAGTGTAAAGTGCAATGTTTCTAAATGGATAAAAATAGAACAAAAAGTCAGTCTCAATCCAACTCAAATGTGGAAAAAAGTGCCATCGCTAATGTACGTGGACGTGATTCTGGTGATAAACCGCATCAGTACCTTCAGCATCCTGCAGATGGCGATATCACCTCATCCGACTGATGTAGTGGAGTAAAGACACGGATACTCAATCAACTAAAGTAGTCAAGTAGAGAGTAAAAGCTGCTTATATTTTTTTAGATACTCAGTGCAAGTACAAAGTAGCCAACTCAAGTAAAGCAATCCTGTCCCATTTACTCACTCAGAAGTCAAACTTTCCACGGTGTCAACGTCACATTTCTGACGTTCCCTGCTTCTATTTTTAGAACAACTTTCCAAAAACCCACAATCCCGACACATTCCCGCCTGATCAGGATCCGGCCCAATCTGGCAACGCTTACGGCTCATAAACCAGGACGAGCTCCGAGACGAAATGTCCCGGCACAAGAGTTTCCTCTTCCTGTGGAGCCGCGCGGACGGTTTTCAGGAAAGTCAAATGATGCAATCGACGTGTGTGTGTGTGTGTGTGTGTGTGTGTGTGTGTTTAATAGCTGGCGTTCGTTCCACTTCCTTCCCGGGATCATAATCACACAATGACTTCAGTCTCTCGCCGGGAAGGTTTTTCCCTCGCGATACCATCAGAGATCCACAGACGCTGTAAACACGCAGGTTTTCGCTGCAAACAGGATTAAGCTCAAGTTCATGTGTACAGCGCTTCTCTTAGTCCGAGACCAACGCAAAGACGCTATGCGAAAAAGTCCTCAAAAGGAAAAATGTCAATTCTTTATACGAGTTAAAAAAAAATTTAGGAAGAAAAAAAAAAAAAAAAAAAGTCAGTTAAAAAGGAAAAATATGACCAGAAGAGCAAGCTAGTTCATGACAGTGGCTAGGAAAAAAAAGTGAACTTTGGGACCGTCCTGAAAAAAATAGAAAAATCCTAGACAAATTTTTGGAAAAAAAAAAAGGGAACTTTGGGACCGTCCTAAAAAAAAAAATGGAAAAATCCTAGAAAAATCTGGGGAGAAAAAAAATAAATAGATAAATAAGTCAGTTAGAAAAGAAAAAATATGACCAGAAGAGCAAGCTAGAGCGTGACAGTGGCTAGGAAAAAAAAAAGTGCTTTGAAAAAAAAAAAACTTTGGGACCGTCCTAAAAAAAAATAGAAAAATCCTAGAAAAATTTGGGGAAAAAAAAAAAAAAGTCAGTTAAAAAGGAAAAATATGACCATTATTGTTCAGACTATGAGCAGAAGAGCAAGCTAGAGCGCGACAGTGTCTAGGAAAAACAAAAGAAACAGTGAACTGGGGAAGCGTGGCCTGCTGAGCTCGCCGCTCGCCACAATCAAACCTATTTTTATTCTGCGGGAACGTTCTTTGGCAAATTGTGCGCAGCTACATGCCTGGTCCATTACGGGCGAGACGGCCTGAAAAACATTCCTCTCACTCCACTGACGCACTTTCTCGCTTTCAAGACGCAGATAAAGAACATTCTTGGCTTTATTAATGCGCCGTGAAACTTCAAGCTTCGTGAAAACGTTCCCTGTATGGAACAGGCGAAGCGTCATGGAACAAAGTGTGTGTGTGTGTGTGTGTGTCTTAAAGTAAACTAAACACACACACACACACACACACACACACAGATAGCTCAAATCAAATGTATGGCAAATCCAAGTTAAAAGTCATAAAGACCAGTTTAACCAAAACCAACAACATAAATTAAGCTCTAAAACTAAACAAAAAAAAACCCTACAGAAATAACAAAAAAAAAAATAAATAAATAAAAAAAATTATATATATATATATAGAAAAAGTTAAAAGGAAAAAAAGCTGCAACAGGCAAAGCAGCATGGAACAAAATACCTGTTCATCAGTGTGTGTGTGTGTGTGTGTGTGTGTGTGTGTGTGTGTGTGTGTGTGTGTGTGTGTGTGTGTGTGTTTTAGAATGTGAGCTTAACACACTCACAAATGAACACAGCATATACTGTATATATATATATAAAATTAAATATAAGGCAAATCGAATTTGACGATCATACAGACCATAATTTAACTAACAAATCTCTTAAACCAAAAAAAAAAAAACAAAAAAGAGAAAGTCCGAGATTTAAGATTAAAGTCAGATTCTTCAAGATTCTGCAAGTATTCTTACAAGTAAGCAACAGATCATGGAATAAAATATCTGTTCATCAATGTGTGTGTGTGTGTGTGTGTGTGTGTGTGTGTGTGTGTGTGTGTGTGTTTAACCTAAATCACATTTTCGGTAACAATGTCAACGATTCCGACTATTCAAAGCGCGAGAATCTACTGAACGAAAAATGCAAGACATGCCAACAATATTCCGTAGAAAAGACGTTAAAGATTTTAAAGGAATGCAACTCAATGAATCCATATGGAATGAATACGTAAAAAAAAAAAAAAAACAACAACAACAACAAGACTGGACTGAATCTGAAGACGGTGCGGGGGAATTCTGGGAAACGAGCAGCCAACATCACTTTCTGTCACAGACTCCAGAGGGGCGGAGCCTCTGCGCTTCCAACGTGCCATTTACACGGCTGTTATAGAAACGACCAATTAGATGTTTCGCTGAGAAGCCACGGTCTGTGAGAACGAGAAGTCAGTGTGAAGGCCAAGAGAAACACCAGAGAGAGAGAGAGAGAGAGAGAGAGAGAGAGAGAGAGAGAGAGAGAGAGAGAGAGAGAGAGAGAGAGAGAGAGAGAGAGAGAGAGAGAGAGAGAGAGAGAGAGAGAGAGAGAGAGAGAGAGAGAGAGAGAGAGAGAGAGAGAGAGAGAGA
>MU204326.1:534712-636235 GCA_017309775.1 Paedocypris sp. Pulau Singkep | reverse complement strand
CACACACACACACACACACACACGCACGCACGCACGCACGCACGCACGCACGCACGCACGCACACACACACACACACACGCACACACACACACACACGGCTGCGTCAAGGAAGACGCAAATGAAGTTTGCAAATGAAGAACTCAGTAATACTTGCTCTAAGATCACGGCGGTCAAACTAAATACAGCATTACTAATTGCCAAAACAATAATAAATTAAACGGAGAGAGTAAAAAGAGAGTAAAGTAAAGCAACATTTGATTAAAAAAAATAATTTAGCGTATTTACAAGCAGAGCTGGGCAATATTGGTGAAGGTTAACATCATTTTGGACAATGTTGATATTTTATGACTTTAACTGCGTTAGGATCAAAAATGCAAATGAACACTGACGTCAAACATGCGACTATAAACATGCTAATGTTTACAAACAAGCTCATGTTTATAATCAATTTATCCATAAAACGTCTTAGGTTTTATTATTATTACATTTTTTTTTATTTTACATGTAACGTTAGGTCGACATCACAGTTAAATATTTTTCATAAAATAAAAACAAACAAATAAATAAATAATAATAATATTAATAATAATAATAATAATAATAATAATAATTTATTAACCTTGTGAGAAGAACTGGCAAATTGACCCAACGGAAATTAGTGCAAAAGGTTAAACATGCAAATGTTTTCAAACAAGTGTCCGGTTTAGTTGAAAACAAACAAACAAATATGTTTTGTTGTAAAATGTAAAATTGTAAAATAAAGCTGGTGGAACAATTGACCTATTCCTCTTAGAAAGTCTGCAACCTTCTCAACATTTAAACAAGCACTAAAAACTGAGCTCTTCCACCAGCACTTTAACACTGATTAACAAACAAAAAAACAAAAAAAACTTTGTCAGTTGTTTCTTGTCTTTTTTTGTGTGTTTGCTGTTGTTGTTGACTGTCATGCTGTTGTGTCTAGTGAGTTTCCTTATATAGTCTGTGTAGACGTCATCTACTGTAGCCTAGTGTAGACAAACTGATTCACTTCCTCCTCTTTTTGTAAGTCGCTCTGGATAAAAGCGTCTGCCAAATGACTGTAAAGTAAAGTAAAGTAAATAAATAATTAAACAAATAAAAATACACAAATCAAATTGCATCGCTCTGAAAACAAAAAATAAATACAGTTACCTCGCGACTCTCACTATAAAACCGACTTACAATTTTGCACATTTCATTTGAAATATAATTCCACATTTGGATTCAAGTTTTGTGGCTCAAGCTGGATTTTAAACGCAGTTACTCAGCAATATATATATATATATATAAAAAAGGAAATTGTACTAAGTTACCGAGCACTTGCTTTTCACTTTAACTCGTCGTGCGTCAAACGCTCGTTCACGGCCTTGGCACGAGAGACGGAGGAGAAACAAACGGAGGAAAGAAGGACAAAACGAAAGGAAGAAAGTGACGTCCTCGCTGGTTCAGTCGTCGCGGGAGCTCATCAGAAACGACAGGAAGTGGAAAACAGGCGAGCGGAAGAGCGAGTGAAAGAGACGGAGATAAAGAGTCGAGGAGCGAGACGAAGAGAAGCGGAACAGCAAAACACACCACATCCTCTTGATCACTTCCTTCTCCGACATCCCTCTTTCACAGTTAGTTCATCAGGCCGGGTGCTACAATAAGAGCCGAGGCCTGGAGGGAAAGACCTGACACACCATCATCATCATCATCCTCCTCTTCTTCTGAGTCCTGACAGACCAGACACATGTTCCCTGACATCACCCGCCGGCCGAGAGAGAGAGAGAGAGAGAGAGAGAGAGAGTGAGAGAGTGTGAGAGAGTGTGTGAGAGAGAGAGAGAGAGAGAGAGAGAGAGAGAGAGAGAGAGAGAGAGAGAGAGAGAGAGAGAGAGAGAGAGAGAGAGAGAGAGAGAGAGAGAGAGAGAGAGAGAGAGAGAGAGAGAGAGATATATATATATATATATATATAGAGAGAGAGAGAGAGAGAGAGAGAGAGAGAGGAGGATGTGTGACTCACAGGCCTGGGCTCCAGCAGCTCACATGAGAGACGAGACAACACTTCTCTGTCTGCAGGGCAGATTTATTCACCAGCGGCCGAGAGAGAGAGAGAAGAGCCATTAGACTGAAGGACCCGAGTGAAGACCAGCAGCTTCTGACCACTGAGGAGAAGCTCAAAAACACACTGTCTCCTTACACTGGATACCTACTGCTGCCAGGGTCAAGGTCGAGGTCAAGGTCAAGGTCAACGACCTTCCACAGCGTCCTTGTGCTTAGTCAAAAACACCATTTAAATATAAAGTCATAGAAATATTTCTTTAAACGTGATAGGGAGTTGGAATAAGAGTTAAATGCGGAGCACAACTCTGATTTAGATTTCTCAAACTTACTCTATAAGGCACGTATATTACAAGGCGCAGTCGGTTAATTATTTTTTTAAGTCGTCATCATTTTTCAAACTTTAAGTGTGTCATAGTACGAAAATAAAAACCGCAGCGGATGAAAGCGAGTGTGTGCGGCTACTTTCACTTTCAGTTAACTACCAACGGTAAAAACCTTTCTGGGCCGGTTAGAGTTGTGAAGTAAGCGCCGCTGATAGAACACATCCTGAATTATCTGCTACGCCATAAAACCGACTGATCTTATCCGCCTTATCTCACCAGTCAGGTCTTCAACTAATATATCAGGCCGCCACATTAACCCCCGAATCCCCCTCAGACATAGAGGAATCCAAAAGTCCACTTCAAACATCTAAGCTGAAGATGACGAGATGAGTTTGATGAGCAGTGTTGTCCTTCTACACACCTATTGGCTTGGAATAGAGCGCTTCTACCCAACTAGAATTCAGTTTTCATTTAATCTGTTAAAAACATTTCACGTAGAGTTTTTTTTGTGCACTTTGTTGTCTTGAGATTCCCCATTCCAACACATTTTCACATTTTGATCCCTAATGAAAAAAAAAGCTAAACGAAGGCTCTAACGTTGTTCGTTGAACGTTTTTCAACGTGGTATAAGAAATAGTAAAGCGTCGATACTTTACCAAGTTGCCATTTCTAGTGTTGTGACACAAAAGGCAACCAGGAGCCGGATTTAAACCTCGACTTTTACCTACTACACTAGCCGAGCTTCTCACACACCTCCAACAAACTACCACCTACATTTTGTACTATTTTACTTTTGAAATACACACATGTTTGGCTTGGAATAGAGAATAGAGAATAGAGTATATATGGAATTGAGCGCTTCTACCCTACTTGAATTTAGCTTTTCTTTAATCTTTTAAAAACATTTTACGTAAAGATCTTGAGAATCTAAAAATGTGCCTCTCTCTCTTTTCTCTCTTGCTCTCTCTCTCTTTCTCTATTGATTGATGGATGACATGAACACGCACTTTTTTTTTCTACATGGACTCCACATGTCCGTCTTTTTCGATTCCCGCGCTCCAGATCTCTCAGTTTTCTCCTTCCCTTCTTTGGCCATTTGGAGGCTGAAAATCTTTTATTTTTCCTCTGCGCATGTGACGGAACGTGTCAACTAATACCCATCACACACACACACACACACACACACGCGAGAATTCCTTCTTTTCATCCCTCTAACTCTCAAGGTCTTTTTCGCCAGTTATTCAGCCCTAAAAGGAAGAGGCGAGTCCAGAAGCTTCTGAGGGTCACCGCTCCTCACATCTCCTGTGCGTTTGCATATTTGACTCCGCAGTGGAAGGCACCGGTGACTTGATCTGGGACGAGAGCCAATCAGATGCGGCGAATGCGGCGGGTGGGCGGGGGCAGCGATTCGGACAGGCCACCGCGGTGCCACTTCGCCATGACTCAGGAGAAAGAGACAAAGCCAAAAGTTCAGCTGAAACCAAGGTGCACTGCAGAGGAGGACCAGTGTAGTCTCGTCTAAAAAAAGAGTGTGTTCATGTCATCCATCCATCCATAGAGAAAGAGAGCGAGAGAGAGAGAGAGAGAGAGAGAGAGAGAGAGAGAGAGAAAAAGTGAGCTTGAGATAGGTAGAAAGAATGAGCCAAACAGAGAAAAAGATAGAGAAAGAACGTTAAAGAGAGAGCGCAAAATAGAGAGAAATTGAGAGAGAAAAAGAGAAATATGGAAAGATAGAGAGAGATAATTAAATAAAGATAGACAAACATACTGACAGAGAGAGAGAGAGCAAGGTAGAGATAGAGAGAGTGAAAAAGACAGTGAGATAGAGATAGATAGAATGAGCAAGAGAGATAAAGATAGAGAAGGAGAGATAAAGAGAAAAGGAGAGAGAAATGGACGGAAAAATAGAGAGAGAGAGAGAGAAAAAGAGAGAAATAGATAAGGAGAAACAAACCGACAGACAGAGTGAGGTAGAGATGGAGAGAGAAATAGACAAAGATAGAAAAACAGGCAGGGATACAGAGAGTGAGGGGGGGGGGGGTAGACATAAAGAAGGATAGAGAGAGAGAGAGAGAAAGAGAGAGAGAAAAGATATAGAAAGAACAAGGTAGAGAGAAAGCGATAAAGATAAAAAAAGAGAGATGAAGATAGAAAAATGGATAGAAGAAAAAAAGAGAGACAGTGAAAGAGTGTGTGTGTGTGTGTGTGTGTGTGTGTGTATCAGAGAGACACAGACAGCAATTGAATAAGCTTTTCACCGTAAGTATAGTTGTAAGTGGATTCTACACTGAACTATTTCCTCATCATCACCACAGGCCGCGGCTGCAGACGAGATGCTACTGAATTACTGCTGATCAATGCGTGTTATTCGACTTTAAACATCAAATCGATCGAGGGTTTCAATTATTGATCATTCCATGTAAGCAAATCCATACGAAACTCATGCGAGTAGATGGTGTAAATACATCACAGCCTCAACTAGTGTCCTGATCAGGAGCGGCGTCACTCACGTCTCGTTTAAACCAGCGGAGTCCACTCTCACACTGGTTTTGTGGAGATTCTCGGGGTTTATAATGGAAATCAACTCTGGAAATGGTGATTCCCTCAGCATCCTGCAGATGGCGATATTGCAACATCCGCCCGAGAAATGAAACGCGGTAGAAAAAGACTCGTCGCGCACAATCACAATGTAACGGTGAGTGTCCATTCAAACGTAGTGGAGTAAAGAGTACAAATAGTATTCACAAGTGTAGTCAAGTAGAGAGTAAAAGTTATTTGTAGAGTAAAGGTTATTACTTTACTGAAGGTTTTTTTGGCTAAAAGTAGTACTTCAGTTTAAAAGTATCAAAAAGTAATACTTGAGTAAAGTAACAAAGTCCATTTGCTTAAGTACTTCACACCAGTGGTGCCAAACCTTATTTTCCCGCGCCCTTTTGTAAAAAAAACCGACCACAGAAGTTGTGCATATTTCAGCTTTCGTTAATTTAGTATTTAATATTTATAATAGTACTTAAACAAGCTTTAAAAACAAATAAATCACCAGTTACACCAAAAGGTGCATATGAAGTGATTTCACATGTTTAACTATGTGGTATCTACTATATAATATTTGAAGTTTCTTTTTTTAATCAAAAAACAAAAAACTATATTTACACGGCAAATAAAAGTTCATATAACAAGATTGTTGATAGGTTCGACTGACAGCTCGACGCACGCGCAACTGAAGAAGTGATGCCTTCGATTTAGAACAAAAAGGCCTTTGTGGTCAAAGTGCCACCTCACAAAAAAAAAAAAAAGATGGCAAACGAAAATAAGAACAAAAAACAAAACTAAAACGTTCATTAAACACCGCTAATAGATTTTTTTTTACGTTTGATAATATTAGCACTAATCAGATTCCACACTTCGGCCCGGTACCATGGTTTTACACCACTGCTTCAAGACCCAGAAATAAAAAATAATAAAAAAAACTATTTTCAAAAGGAACGTATGTCATTAGTCAGTTTCTCACAGGTGTTTCGACTGGATGTGTCACGCAACCCTACATCTCCAATCCAAAGACTCGGTTTCACTTCATCTTCTATAGAACGATGCTTCATTATTTTCTCTGTGGTTAGTCGCGAGTAGGATGAACAGCTTAGAAAGTGTAAAAAAAAACAAAAAAAAAACTAATGAATAAATGAATAAAATGAGAAATGAAAATGAATAAAAATCACTAAAACGACAGTCACTCACACAATCATTCAAATCATAGACGAAAAATCACAATTCTTCATCACAATGATCACGAGCGTCCACGCATTCTTACGGCGGAGCTCGCGACTGCCCAAACCAGTGTTCCCAGTGCTGCTCACACACACCTGACAGGCGTCTCCACACATTCCTCCCAGCCGGCAGAGGAAACATCAACTCGGAGTTGTTGGTCATGATGCCGTTTAGAAGGTTTCACGAGGGCAGTCGCGCATTTTCCCATTAATACGGTTTGATAGCGGCGATTTCAGGCAATACACGTGTGGATCATTACAAATAAACAAACAAACAAAAAAGGAGTTGCGTGTCTACGAGAGTTTATGTTTTCAGGCACACAATAAAAATTACAAAAAAAAAATGTGCGTTTTTCCATTTCTGGTTTAATTATTATTATTCTGTTATTATTATTCTCCTAAACACACTATTTTTCTTTATTTAACAAACCTAACTTGTGACTCGTGTCATTTTGATATCGTTTGACTTATTGATAGCGAACAAAAAGTGGATTCTAGTGGTCAGAACTTCATTTCCCAAGATCCTTTGCTCTCCACTCAAACGCCGCACATGCTCAGAGCAATAGTTTCAGGTTCTGTCTATCAGACTACGCTTTGATTGTGTCTGTTCATTGGATTATTTTTACTCCTTGCCCGTGTTCATCATTTTCGACTCATTTGTAGATGTTTGTGCTAAGCTAAGCTAAGCTGTTGTGGTTTGTAGTCTCTGTTTGTTGTAATATAAATTATTGTAGAGTATTTAGTTGAATCTTACTTCTTCCATTTAGTCAGTGTTCAGTGTCTAATGTGTCTTTATTTCTGTTATTGAGCTAATAAAAGCTTCTACTGTAGCACGTCTGTCTACACACCAGTGTTTAACATTATATAGACGCACACGCGCCGCTGCATAAAGAACACGTGTTTCTGTTTATTAGTCATTGTTCCTGACCTGAAATACGGACAAATGTGCGCTTATATTTGAAAGTTTGAGCGTCAAAATTTCAGAAAAAAAAAGTGTGCTTATATATGACGTGTATCGCGTAATCACGGTAACGACAAACAACAACAACAACACGAGGCGCGCAGACGATGAGTGACAGCATCACACGTGACGTCTGGAAGCGCTGATGAAGAATGTACGTGTCACACGCATCAGCGCGTCAGTCACCACGCAGCGCGACGACACGGAACGTGGAAGACAGAGCGTCTGCATTCCCAAACCTGCCGCTTCTCTGCTAAATCATTAGTAGCAACACAGATTAAACAAACGCTCTTCTGACCCGAGAACAGCTGAAGGTCGGGAAGTTCTGCCAGGGGTTAAAGGTCACGAACTGGCGTGGCCTTTAGTAAGCCACGGAAGGTAATAGCATCGTTTGGTCTAATCGAGTGTTTAATTACGCAAAACACAAAAAAGGTTGTGTAATATAGTTGATCAAAAGTGCTAATGTGAACTAATTTTTTAAATTCTCTTTAAAATGGAGAAACGTGGTTAATAAGTAGCTAAGATATCATTTAGACAGATACTGTCTCTTTTGTTTTTATTCATTAATTAGTCTGTTATTTATTTTCAGTGTTCAGTTATTATTTGCGTTTAAGATCAAACTTTTTCAACTTATTTTTAAGTCCAAAGAGAGAAATGTGAACGCAAATTGTTTGGTTTTTATCATCATTTTGTCCTGCATCGAGCAGCTATAAAGAACTTCAAATATGAGACGTTTTCGTGTTATTCTCTCAACTAATAGTGTTTCGAAATGACTAATAGGGTAAAAACCGTGAAAGCGTGACGATTCTTCAGACTATAATCGCACAACCAACATCTACAATCGTGGCCTGGACGTGAAGCAGAAGGTGTGAAGCTCCGGCCTCTTCCAGGAAGCATCAGACGCTTTATTATCACTTTATTACCTGCTAAACTCACTTGAATCTAGTAGAGAAGCCACAGTGGTTAAAGCTTTCAACACTCGCCTCTTCCATCACACTGAACAGGTTGTGTCCTAAAGCGTGGAGATACTAATCGACTGACACACACACACACACACACACACACACTAGCTGACTAGTCGAGTAACTCAACTAAAACAAGTAAAGGCAAGTAAAGGCAAATTGTACGGCTTGCCATCACCTCACTTACTCGCTTGATTTCAATATATTTGAAAACATGTATAAAATGGGAAATAACGACAGCAGGGGAATTATATTTACAAGCCAAATGTGTGTCACGCACGCCTTTAAGTGTGGATTTGTATAGTTGCCATTTCTGTAAAGTCTGCACT
Organism: Paedocypris sp. Pulau Singkep; assembly: GCA_017309775.1. Taxonomy (NCBI): domain Eukaryota; kingdom Metazoa; phylum Chordata; class Actinopteri; order Cypriniformes; genus Paedocypris; species Paedocypris sp. Pulau Singkep. The sequence continues at coordinate 627,837 of MU204326.1, read as the reverse complement.
CTTTACAAAACTGCAGACTTGTGTAAAAAAAAAGAGAGAGAAAAAAAGCAGCGTGTGTGTGAGTGTGTGCGAGTGAGTGAGTGTGTGTGTATAGTGCGAGTGTGTGCGATTGAGTGTGTGTGTGTGTGTGTGTGTGTGTGTGTGTGTGTGTGTGTGTGTGTGTGTGTGTGTGTGTGTGTGTGTGTGAGTGTGTGTGTGTGTGTGTGTGTGTGTGTGTGTGTGTGTAGGTGTGTAGGTGTGTGTGTGTCTGTGAAAGAGAGACAGAGATAGTGAGCGTGTGTGTCTGCAGAAGAAAGAAAAAGTGTGTGTGTGTGTGTGTGTGTGCGTGAAAGAGAGAGACAGTGAAAGAGTGAATGTGTCTGTGAAAGAGTATATGTGTATATGTGTGTGTGTCTGTGTGTACAAAACTGCTGAACGGTTACTGGAGGAACTGAACACACACTCGTCACCGCCGGATGACAAACTCACTCCGGTAACACAAACTAGCGAGTGAAGCAGAAAAAGACGCTTTCCGCGAGCAAACGGCCGGTGTGTGTGTGTGTGTGTGTGTGTGTGTGTGTGTGTGTGTGTGATGACGGAGGCGGGTTGCGTCACACTCGTGTTGTGTGTGTGTGTGTGTGTGTGTTTCTCATGGTTGTAGTTGCGCCGTTTAAACACAAAAGCACCGCGGACGATTTCTGACGGACTTTCCTCAACACACACCGACGCGTTAACGAAGCGTTAAAAATGCGTTACACACACACACACACACACACACACACACACACACACACACACACACACACTCACTCACCCCATGAGCCACTCCATCACGGCTTGTGGTGTCGGTCCGTCGGTCCGTCCGTCCGTGCGTCGGCTCGTGTGTGTGTGTGTGTGTGTGTGTGTTAATCCGCGGCGTGTGGCGCTAATGACGCGGGCATGAGAGGTGACGGTGCCGGCGGACGAGCTCCAGCGCCCCGGGCGAGCGCCGCATTGACTTTGACGCGTGAGGCGAAGGGTGTCCGCGGCAGGAAGACGCTGCTGTGGCGGGGAACGGCGTCTCTGTGTCCGCTCAGCAGGGCATCACGCCTCGGGTCGGGCGCGGAGGTTGAAGCGCTGTTTTCAAGCTCTGCCATATACAGGAAATCCGGAAGTAAACACAGAATCGGTGCCGACCCCCCTCTCTCTCTCCCGGGATGCGGTCGGGTCACGGAGGCATGCCGGGAAATGGAGTTTTCCGGATGAGCGCGGTGACGTCACGCGCGGTGTTTCGTAACGTAGCGCGTTGTTTTTAATGGAAAATCGACAACGTGCTTTGTTTGCGCGCTTATTTTACGTGTGCATTTGTCGTGAGAGATTGAAAATATATTTTCATCATATTTTAATCCATTTATATTTTAGCATTTATCGTAAAATATTATCATTAACTACCGTGGTCTGTTATTATATCTTATCATATTTATATTTATAGTATATTTTGTCTAGTCTTCCCGGCTTCAAATCTTTTTCAGAGGTGACGACTTTGCGTTGCGAACTAGGAAAAGCGCTATATAAATAATAAAGTTGACACTTGAACTTTGTGATCAATTATTACAATCTAAAATATTTTGGGTCATTGGTAAAGAACGGAAAAAAACATTACTGTTTCAATCATCACAATAAGAATGGAATATTATGTATGTATTTACTGTATTTTCTGATGTCTGCAAAATGGACAGACTATAGCAAACGCAAATACTGTTTTGATACGTATATATAAATATCATATAAGCCGGTTTGTGATCAAATATACAATGAACCTGTTTGAAACCCAATACAGTGTTGGCACTTAGATAGAAATAAATGCTAAATTAATCAAATTCTTGCCAGAATACATGCTTTAGTAAAAAAAAAAAAAAAAAAACGACAGTACAAAAACCAGGTTCTAATATGTCAGAGTTAATTCAAAACTATAAGGAACTACAAAAAAAAAACTAGACTATTGTGATCATTTTTAAGAAATGGTAATGTTGAACTTTAACCTTAAGCAAACTCGGAATGCCACACTAAACAATAGCCAACCTTAGCTCGGATTTTCCATCCTGTTAAACATCCTGTTGGTTCTTTAAAAAAATGAAAATAACGACTGCATGTTATTTTGTAAGAGGAAGAGGGAGAGATAGAAAGAGTGTGAGAGATAAATAGTAAAACGAACAGCGAGAGAGAGAGAGAGTGAGATGTGTTAAAAGTAGTTTAGTTTTGTGAATTTAGTTTGTTATCATCACGTTATGATTATAAAAAGACAACCAGCAGGTGGCGATGTTTGTTTTCTAAAAGCAACCATCTAGCAGTTTTAAATGTATTATACAATAAAATTTAATAATTAAGATAGTAATAAATAATAATGGCCGACGAATTATTTTTTTTTTCATAATTAACATAAAACTTTAAACCAAAATATTTTGGTAAATACCATATATCAGGTACGTGTGTATGTGTGTGTGTGTGTGTGTGTGTGTGTGTGTGTGTGTGTGTGTGTGTGTGTGTCTGAGCGTGTCAGACTTTTGTTATTCAAAGAATCCAATAAACAATAAAATATTTGTAATAATAATAATTCATCTGTATTATTCATAATATGTTTAAAACAATGTATATATTCGGCCATCAAAGTATAGCATTTGCATTTGATAAATACATAATATATAATGGATGTGTAAGGGAGTGTGTTGAGCACGACTTGTGCGATGACGTATAGAGCTTATCTACCTGATGACATCACTGAACTTCAATCTGATTGGCTGGATCTCCTTATCTCTACAGACATCATTCAGTTGAAGATTATTTTGAACTCTGTAATTTTGAACGGTCATATTTACGTACGTTTGATTATTTATGAGTGTATCATTATTACATTTACAAGCTTTATATGTAGGGCTGCACAATAAGCTGAAAAAATATCGTTATGGCGATAATAGGACGCACAATATCCACATCGCAAACAGTTAAAAATGTCGCAAAGTTAATCGACCTAGCGAATCAATGCAAATGTGGTTTATTTGCAATAAACAAACATGGTTGGACATGTTTAAAAAATATCCGCCATAAAACTATTTTGTGTTATTTATTTTATTTAAAAAAGGCAAGGCAAGAACATATTTGGTTTAAAAGAGGCTCATTTTAAGACAGTCTTGGTGGTTGTACGATTATAAGGACTGAACACTTTGTTTAGTATTTTGCATTATTTATTAGTATTTAAAAGCAGGAAAGGCAACGACACATTTTGTTTAAAAGATGTTGATCTTGATGATTGTGTGTTTATACTGTATGTGAATAAAATGTAATGTTTGAGAGCGATGCATTTGATCTTTGCAAGTCTATTACTAATAATCATAATTCAATATATCTGCTGAGATATTTAGTCTTAATGTTTGACTCCTACTAGACAGTTTTTAGCCCGAATTCAGCTCAATTTGATTAAAAACATATTGCCTGTTTATTTTAGTATCATTTTATTCATCAGTAGTTTTACTTTTTAGATTTTTAATTTTTTATATGGGAATATGTTAAATCGCAAGAAATATCGTTATCGCAATATTCAACAGCACTATCGCATATTTTTTCAACAATTCGTTTTTCAATCAATTTCAATAATTCGTTCAATAATTCGTTCAATAATTCTTCTTTTTTCACTATGGTGCAGCTGTAGTTCTATGTTTTGCTGGACTGTGAGGGCGATCTGCTGTGAAAGCTCTTCTGCTCGTGTTGAGATCTGCTGAGTCTTTCCTCCAGAGGAAGCAGGGCTTGTGAAACGACACCTAGCGGGCAGACAAGGTCGTTCCTGGGCGGATCGATAGAGGAACATCTGAGCCAGCAGCTCATTCAGACGCCTCACCTCACCTTCCATTCATGAAGAACCTTCTGCTCAATGATTGATCTCCTCTGCACGTCGGATTTTACAAAGCCATTTTTTTCTTGTCATCAATAGCCTTTGACGGGAGAATTACTGGTTAAATGCCGGTGTGAACGGACACATGCTGGTAAATTCGTTCCGACCTGATAAAGGAAAGACAATTGCCGCCGTTATTCATGTTTACAAAGGCGCAGCTGTTTAAAGCGTGTCGCCAGGTGATGATGTCACTGAAAATACTGGGATTTTGAAAACGCTGTGTGAATAGTTTTTTTTACCGGTAAAATGCGGGAATGGCTTAAAAGTTCAAGTTTTTCAAGTTCTAGTTTATTTATACGGCGCTTTTCTTAGCTCGAGACCAAAGCAAAGTCGCTATAGAATTAGCAAATTATCTGTGTTCAAAAATTAGGGAAAAAAAGAGTTAAAAAAAAAAAGTTCCCCTGTTCATCGTTGTTCAGACTATGGGCTATGACTAGAAGAGCAAGCTAGATCACGACAGCGGCTAGGAAAACAAAACCTCAGTATTTACCGTTAAAGTCTTTCCGGTAATTTTCCTGCATTTTACCGGCATTGCTGTGTGAAAGGGGTTAATAATGCAACATTGTTGTGTGCTTTGGTTCACAGACACACACAGTTAGGATAGTCAAATGGGTGATGAAATATTCATGGTTAAATCTCTACAACAATCATGGTTTAGTTAGTAGATAGGACTAAAGAGGTGGACTAAACAACTACTAACACTCCTGTTATGTTTGTAACATGTTTTAACGTGATGTTGTATAAGGTGATCTTTTATTATGCATATAAGTGTCCGAAACCAAAAAAGTTTTCCAAATCTGTGCATGTGTGTGTGTGTGTGTGTGTGTGTGTGTGTGTGTGTGTGTGTGTGTGAGAGTGTGACACAGTAGTGTATTATGTCTCACTATTGCTAAGAAACAAATAGTATTTGCTCTTTCTCACTCTTTTTAGCTTCTATTTTGTCTGAAGGGTCAAATTATCTTTGTAACAAAAACACGTAGCGAGCGTTACAAATATGTCAACTGAAACATTTTTTGTTTATATGTTTATATTTACAATAACTACGGTAATACAAGAAGGAGGTGTTTAAAATGAAAAAAATACTTTTAAGTATTTTTTTTCTTACTTTTACTTTTAATTAATTTACCCCCAACAGTATCTTTGTAACATAAACACATGTGTATTGTTTGGTGTTACAAATATGTAAACTGAATCATTATATTTTTTTATAGGATAATTACACCAAATAAGCCAAGCAGGAGAAGTTTCAGAGTGAAAAAAAAAGCATTAAATTTTTTTTTTAAACAATTTGACCCGAACATAATAGGATGATTAATAATGTTATACATGATAACAAGTACAGTATAAACAAATAATGTTACAGTTTTTTCTAAACAATATTATTTTTATTATTCAATAATATAATAAATAACAACATTCTTTTTTATTGATATTTGGGCTTGTGGGGAGACGGTTGCCATCATCTCGTGGTCGAAGGTGAAGAAACACCATGAATCAGTGGCCGGTCATTCGCAGGTTAATACATGTTCATTAAAAGTGAGTGAGTTTGTCATTAAGGCCGTTAGGGAGCGTATCAAAAGTGTGTTCTGCATTTAATCATCCAATGAAGTTACACACACACACACACACACACACACACACACACACACACACACACACACACACACACACACACACTGTGAAGTGATGCACATAAAGAGTGAGTGTGTTTAGAATGTTTTTCTGTTTGTGCACTTGAATGTGAAAATGAGAAAATAAAAGAGAGAGAGAGAGAGACAGTATGCTACTAAAACTGTTTAAAAGTGCAAAATTCTGCTAAAAATGTGCTTTTATAATGTGGTAATTTGATCATAAATATAATACCGTACACAGTATTTATGACAATTAAATAGAGAGTTTGTCTATTATAAAATCCATATTCAAAAATTGCCACCCATTCATGGAAATAACCGATGAGTGTAAAATTATAATGAATCCGTTTAGTTATGCATTTTTGTTTTGCTATTCAGATAAAAATATTGTAGCTTTTTCTCATCTAAACGTATATTCTGAATCCAATGTTTCTGTATGTGATGTTTATAAAGGATGATTTTCTATCTGTGATTGAGGGCGGAGCTTGAGTGCGGTGCAGTGATAAGAGATAGCGCCTGCTGACCATCACTCTCCACTGCGGAAGTTGTCGAGCTGAGATGAACACGCTCATCATTTATTCATCAGGAGTGGTTGTTGTGCAGGGGGCCATTAAAGGACAGAAGAGGCGAGAGAGAGAGAGAGAGAGAGAGAGAGAGATACTGTAGCATTGCATTACTCACTCATTTATTATGAATAGAACAAAGGACGATCACTCTCTGCTGCCGCTGCAAAAATAGATGCACTTCAGTGAGAGTGAAGCACTAATGTGGTGACCCCAGAGGTCAAATATCACTCCCTAACCCCCCCCCCCCATCTATCCATCTCACTGTCTGTCTGTCTATCTGTCTGTCTGTCTATCTCTCTATCTATCTATCCATCCATCTGTCTGTCATTCTATCTATCTATCTATCTATCTATCTATCTATCTATCTATCTATCCATCCATCCATCCATCCATCAATCCATCAATCCATTCATCCATCCATCTGTCAGTCTTTCTGTCCATCCATCCATCCCTCAGTCAGTTTGTGTGTCTGTCTGTCTGTCTTTCTTTCTGCATGTTTGTTTGTCTATTCATACATCTATCCATCCATCATCCATCCACCTTTCTTTCTGTCAGTCTGTCTGTCTATCTGTCCGTCCATCCATCCATCCATCCATCCATCCTTTCATCCGTCCATTCATCCATCCCTGTCAGTCAGTCTTGCGGTCTATCTTTCTGTATGTCTGTCTGTTTGTCCATTATTCCATCCATTCTTTCATCTGTCCATTCATCCATCCATCCATCCATCCATCTATGTATCTGTCAGTCAGTCTGTCTGTCTATCAATCTTTCTGTATGTCTGTCTATTTGTCCATTCATCCTTCCATCCTTTCATTCATCTATCTATCTGTTTGTTCGTTCTTTCAACCATCCTCCTATCTGTTCCAGATTCCATCTGGAATTAAAAAATAATCCACTGTGGATTATAGATTCTGTCAGAATGTTCTCATGTTTCACGCGTGTAACAATAAATGTAACAATCGTACATGTGAATTGATCATAAAAAATAATGAAAAAACCTTCCTCTTCAGAGCTGAAGCACAAACGACCTCACATCCTGAAGTCTCACGAGCTTTTGCAAAGGTAAACATCTCTAAAACATGTCATTAGGTTTTAACTCGCTCTCTCGAGGAAACAGATTTTTTAAAAATTAAGTCTTTTTTTCCCTCTATTTTTTTCCCCCCAACTAATTGACTTGGCGCCCTCTATTCGCTGAAAGAAAAGTAGTTCACTGGATGATGCTTATGTAAGAGTGGGGGAGGGGCGAAGGAGGAAAGCGGGATGAGAAATGTTGTTTATTTTCAAAGCCGCTTTAGTGACACGCAATAGATCATGGAAATAGAGAAAAAGCGTCCAGATGACGTCAATGTTATTTAACCGTTTCCATATAGAAGTGCTAGATGTGGGCGCCAGGACTCCATCTATTACTGCGTCAGGTCTGGATATAATCAAATGTTCACACACTCTCACGAACAGGCCGACAAACACACATTCTCACGCTCTAATTAGACGTGTTGATTTGCTTTCACTTTCCCCGACACGTATTAATGCTATTTCAGTTATGACAAATGACCGTGTTGAGTCCGTTTCCGCATTATAGTTCTTTATAAACGATCACCGGAGAATAATCTTCGAAATGAATTATATTTGTCATGCAATTATCATTATTTCCTTCTTGTAATTATATTGCACTAAGGAATTTGGCATGTAAAAGGCGATTGGAACTGGATTTTGAACTCGTTTGAGTTGAGAACTGACATAAATGATTGAAAAGAGATAATAAAACGAGGCTGTTGTGATTGAGTGTGTGATTTCACTTTCATTTGACTAGTGGAAAGTCGTCCTCACCTTTTCTGAACTATACGAAATTCCATTGATTGGTCCGTTCATCCGTTTTCTAAATTGCTTTTACATTTCTGGGTCACGAGGAGGTGGAGCCAATAGCAGCAGCTCGGAGCATGAAGGCGGAGCCCGCCTTGGCCAGCCAATCACAGAGCGGGATACACATTCACACTCTCACTCACACCTATTGGAAATTTTCTAGACTCCAAATCTTCTGCGTGTTTCTGGCTGCTTTGAAAAAAACCTCCATCTCCATCTTGGTTGGAGTGTTTCGTCACCATCCAGCCAGAAATTAACTTTTCTACCATTTGCACATATTAGGAAATTATGGTTTTCTACCATTTCCACATAAGAGGGAAGATCTGGAAACAAAACACAAATCACGGACAAATAATAGAAATGGAACACTCCTGACAAAGCACGGATCTGTTTCCAACCACGCCAGCCATTAACAACCTAGTGATGAACATCAGTTATACACAATTAGATTTAGACGTTGTTTGCAAATGGAACAGTTGGAGATGAAGTGTTGTAATTTTTGTGCACGTTATCGATGTTTCCGCTAGCACATAAAGACTCACAAGAGAGGGAACGCAGCTACGCTAATTGCAAAAAAATGTGTGTGTGTGTGTGTGTGTGCGTGTGTGTGTGTGCGTGCGTGCACTAAACGAGACTCAAAGACAACGGTGCTTTCAAATAATATATTATTGCTCATTGCCAGAATGAAATCAATACAATAAATTAAAGCAACAATGCATGAAACTTTAAATAGACCATTAAATTGAAGCAGATTTACACGGATATATGTAAATGTCTAGATCGACAGCTCAGTCCGTAGCGCTGCTCGCTGCAGCTCGTCTGTTCGTAGGTAGCCAGCCGTTCTGAGCATGCTCAGTGCACAGTAGTAGGTCTGAGAGGATCTCAGCTGAAACATACACTTCATCTCACTCTATTACACGGTGAAGAAAATACATAACACTGAAGAGTAACAGTATTGAGTAAAACTGCCCTTTTTAGTAAATCTTGAGCTAAACTGAATAGTGGGCAATGACGGAAAAAAATCATGTATAAATGTCGCACGGCAATTACATCGTCCCAATGTCAGGAACACATACAAATCCCCCTCAGGCCGACGCCCGTAAGTGCAGTGGCCCTAAACAGCACGGACACGCCCGCTTCATTCATTCATGGCTGCCGTCTTAGAATGGTCATGCTGGGACATCACGTTCTTCCTTCGTAGTCCTTCATTCCGGGTGAACCGTAGGTTGTCATGCCGGGGAAAGGTCACTGGGTGAGGTCTTTGGTGCAAATGCATAACACGTCCAACCCGAAAGCAGGAGAACAAGTGGACAGGGTCTTTAGCGAGTCCCGGCTGTCACGACACTTCGATGACCTCCATGCTCCCGGAGAAGCTGGACTGCTTCCCCAGCTTCCCCAAGTCCTCGCTGCTCTGCGTGGAGCCGATTCCCTCCTCAAACTCCATCTGGCAGCTGCGGCGCTTGTACTTGCCGTCTACCGGTGACACGCCGCACACCATCATCTTCCCTTCTTCCAGCCAGCTGCTCTGGAAGTCCCTCTGCTCGGGCGTGTTGTCCCTCTCAGACGTGCCCGTCTGGCTGCCGCAGCTGTAAGCCGCATAGGCCGGGTTGCCGTCAAAGTGCACGGAGCCTCCTGTAGCCGCTCCAGACGGTGGCAAACGAGTGCTTAGGAACCAGGGGCAGTCACCTGTGGGTGTGATGGGAGTGGTGGCCTGAGTCGAGCCCCGGTGTGTAGTCCATGATCCAGAGGCGCTCAGAGGCAGGGCGAGGAGCGAAGAAGCCGTGGAGTCGCTCTCGGGATCCTGGGGCTTTGACGCGCAGCTGAAGGGCTTGAGATTGAGAGAAAGTGTGGTGGTGGACAACCTCTTGAAGCTGGCGCTCTCCCACTCCTCCCGATGCCGAGTCGCTGTGGTGGCGATGCTCCCGGACTCTGTCGGCTGGTACGGACCGGCACTAGTCGGACCAGAGAGTTTGCAAAGCTTGGGAGTGTTTTCAGTGTCTGGAGATGAGCGGTTGGGAGAAGGCCTGCGGATGTGACTGGAGGAGTAGACAGACTTGATGTCCAGGGAGAAGGAACACTTGAGCCGCTTGTTTTGGAGGATCTGCTCAGAGGACAGGTGCAGGGAACTCAGATCCCTCTGAAGTGAGGTAGGCGACGAAGGTTTTGAGCTGAGCTCTTTAGCTTGTGCTGGTCTCTTTTCACAGCAGTCACTTACTGATTTCCGCTCCTCCAGGTTCTGGACCACTGCGAGCTCTTCCTGATGCTTTCCTGCTAAACTCACAGAGTCGCAAGAACCAGTCTTTTTCAGCCGCAGCTCTCGCTCAAACTCCAGCAGCTGACCCAGGAAGTTGAAATTTGGTGAGATTGATGGTCGTCGGTCCTTCACAAACCTAGAGTGACATAAAGAGGAGCGTTCGAGTTAATGACCCAACGACTCGTCTCGGAAATCTAACCAGGCGCAAAGGAGCGAAGAAAAGAAGATAACCGGAAAATTTGACAAGCTCATCAACATGAGGCTCGTTCATCAATTTAGTTTAAAAAAAAAAAAAACGTTAAAATTCTTTCCTACGTGCAAATGTAATGGTGTTCTACTGCAACCCAGTTATATATTATTGAAATCTCATTTTATTAAGGTGGTTCGTAGAACGCCATTCACCTGTAAGCATCATCCGATGACAGGCCCATCGATTTCATTATGTAGGCGATTGCAATAGTGGCAGAGCGGGAAATGCCAGCCAAGCAGTGGACGATGACTCTGCAGTTTGACACCTTGGCTTTGTCTGTGAATAAAGACAAAACAGCAAACTGGTCAAAAGCAGTTTTACTGTTAAACTGCAAACAAAGCATGAGGTAATCTCCTTTGCCGACCTCAAACGCTGACATCACTCATGCCTCTCTCACACACTGATGGTTTGAGTTAACCCAACATCTTAATCACCACCGTACTCTCAACCAGTACCAAACTTTCCCGAAAAGTGCGACGTGCGAAAAAAATCCCTACCGATGAACTCGTTGGTTTTCTCCAGCCAAGGAAGCAACTTCTCACAGTAGCTGTCGTTGACCGGAATGCGCATGAAATGGTTGTCTTCGATGAAATCAGGCTGAGGACACGTGTTGCTGGCGTTCAGGACGTAGGTTATTCCACTTTGGGCCATCAGTTCCTGTTAAGAGAACATTGACTGTCATTGCAAAAAGCCCCATCTGATTCTACTTTCTCCACTTTCATCTTCCCTCACAGATTCCAGCTGCATCGGAGTCTGTTTGTGATGCGGCGAGTGAGATACCGAAGCTGATTACATAGTACGTCGACATGTCACCCAGACATCAAGTAAAAGCATTTCCTTGGAATGCATCTGACACTGTTATCTCAAAGTGGCTCGCGAGACATGATACGATTCAGCGAGCGTTCGGAATGCACAAACACCTCCAGGTGAGAGAGAACTATTTCAGGAGGCGCGATAACACCTCGTCAACTTGTTATGTCTTCCTGAGAAAAAATGTAATTGTTTTTTCTCGAGCATTCTTGAGAAACTTCTTAGGGGTTATAACAGTTCAAACTCATTATCTGTGGCATTTTTCTTCCAGGATTGAAATCTACTGACCTGATTCAGAACATCCCTCTGAGAGCCCAGGTACAGGTGGGGTAGGATACGAGTGGGACCCACGTTGGCCACGGTTAGACAGGGCTGGGACAAGCTGATAGGCAGAATCGTGGCAGGTTTACTCTCACATAAGTCGGGAAAGCAGGAAGAGAAAGCAGCAAAGCCACCTGCAAGTGAACAGAAGAGAAGAGTCGTGTTTAGAGAAGTGGTTTGTCTAGATCTCTAACCTGCGGCCCACGGGCCAAATCACGGCTCATGAGGGTGTAACATGTGGCTCACTGTTTATTTATATACAGAATTAGTGCCGTTAGTCCATTTGCAATATTTTAGGGAAGAATCTCGCAGTTTGAATTGTCACCAATGAACTTTCCAAGTTTGCAAAACGTGTTTGTCAGACAGTCTTACAAAACCTGCCTCAAGTTCTCACAACGGACAAGGATTTTGACCAAGACATATCGACCCGACTGAGATATAAACAAGTAACAAGTAAAAATGAACAAATCTTGTCCCAACTACCGTATTTTCTGGACTATAAGCCGCACCTGTATATAAGCCGCATCTATGGATGATTTTGAGTTGTAAATGTACATGTATGTAACTAAATGGATTCTTTCCTAACCTGTATTTTAACACGGCAGCAACTTTGCTGATTAAAAAACGAGACAGAAAAAAAGAGAAAATACACGGTATCTATCGTATTTATCTTCATTGTCAAAAAATCTGCATCATTGTATAAGCCGCAATACCTATGAAAAAGCAGCGGCTTATAGTCCAGAAAATACGGTATATGTTTCGGAAAAACGACACCAGTCATCGCATTGATAAAGTAGGCGTTCCAATGAGTTGGCAAATATTGCTTTTTACACTCTTTCAAATTCGCCAACTAGACTAGTTTTACAAATCGATTATTAATGTTCTGTATACTTTTATTCCCTGCAAATTTCCCAGCAGTCAAGCTTTGGTACAAACCAGCTTTTCTCTCCTCTACCTACATCATGAACGGTTTTCAAGCACTGGCTGAACCACCTCACGCTCCACAGGGGCTGAGGAGTCGTTTCCTTCTAGAAGCCACATTCGTTCTGGCTTAACTGGATCGGTGTATTACGTAGGGGTTGATGTTTAGTGCACGACCCTCACACAGGATGATGAATTATTCCCTGGCTCGGACAAGCGCCGTACCCCTGGTGCGCCCTCTGAACCGAGGTTTAGTTACGACAGAATAAACCTGCGTGTCCGACAACTCGCAGTTCAAACTTCAGCACACTCGCATTAGCATAATTACCCGGGGTTGCAAAAGCGGTTTACCCCCTTCTTTAAAGAGGAAATGAGAAAAGCATCGGGCGGTGAAAGGCGAGCTCCAGCACTTTACAAGACAGATAGGGTGTCAGTGTCTGTTTCTCCGGTCTCCTGCTTCCTGCATGATGTCATCTCCTCTCCCAGAGAACCAGCGTCAAACAGTAGGAATGAGGCAGGCCACAGGAACACTGACACCCAACCAGAGCCAGAGGAAGCACACACTCCCTCACACACATTCATCTGCCAGAAATGTCCCAAACGAGGTCTTTTCGCCATGATGGTTCCATTGTGCTCCATTGAAATTAGTTCAAGATTGCCACCGATTCTACGTTAGGTGTTTTACCCGATGAGCGACTTCTTCTGGAATTGAGTTGCACCGACGTATCGTTTACCGGGAATCTAATTCGCTACTGAATGTTACATTTATTCGCACTTTTATCCCAAGCGACCTAGAGAAGGAGAAGATCGGGTTGGGTGTCTTGTTCAAGGTCACTTCGCTTGTCGTACGTCAGTTTGGGTTTCCAACTCGCAACCTTTTGGTCACGAGTCCAACTCTCTGTCACTAGGCCACAACGGCCCATAACTTTAATAATGGATTAATAGATGAACGAATGAGCGCACAGACACACTAGCTGGAATGAGACGCGCGTGCAAATTTAAAAAAGAGACTGGATTATGAAAAAAGGGCAGGAGAGACGACGAAACCCGTTTGAATGTGGGTAATAAAAGCAGATGAGCTCATAGGAATGAGGTAAGAGCTTGTAAATACACATGCCTGGAAAAGTCTCACACAAAGGCCCACGGCCACAGTAAGTCAATTCATGCGTTCACCCGTTCATTCATTCTCCCATCAATTCTTCCACTTTGCCCCGACTGTTTTACTTTAAAGGCGCATTAACTGGCCGCACTCTGTGATTCACATGAGGTGTTTGTAGTGTAGTGTTCACATTACATCACTCCGCAAGGCCATCAGATATGTAATGCGGCTCGAGTCAAACCAAACAGACCTGTTTGAAAGACCTTTTCACATGAGTCACCGATGACATCATGACCGAGACTTGTCACGGAAAAAAAAAAAACCGGGTCGCTCAAATTTCAGCAGAATAACCCCGGGGCACTGACATCATGTCAGACGTTAAACAAGCCACAGAGAGGCGCTTTGATCCCAGCTAGATGACACGTATTTACACAGCTGCTCCAGGATTCATAAGATTTGTTTATGAAGTCAACTTGATTACGTAAAGACACGAACCCCGTATTCAAATGAGCGATTTGTTTAACCCGTCCGGGACGGAACGGCGCGCCTGGCCCTTTAAGACCCAGCTAAAGCGCTCTCTGTTTCCAGCTATTAAAAGCAACCGCCGAGCACGATGACATCATTGCTTAACACACGGGTGGCCAACAGAGCGCTTCTGGCGTGCACATGCGCACACACACATGTGCATTCGAGCGCCCCATCGGCTTTAGAGTGGTACCTGCTGCACACTGAGGTCGAGCGTGCTTTATGACATCACAGAGACTTCGAGAACAGAGAAGAAAGGCCAGAGAAATAGGAACCGAACGGAGTGGGTTACGGCAGACCTGGTTGGCTGGCATTCCTCGAGCATGATGTCACTGTGTCGTAGGGTACAGGGGCGGGGCCTCAAATATGGCCTAAATGAGAAGCTGCATGACACACACGTCCACGCCAGGAGACGGAAAAGACGTAATTGGTGATTTACGTTTACTCAAAAATCTAATTCTGAATGTGCTTTTGATCGTTGCAGCATTTAAAGATAGGGACGGGGGAGATACGACAAAATGTGCAAAGGGAAATACAATTAAAAGGTAACAAATAGAAATACGATAAAAACGATTGATATAAAGATGAAATATGAATAAAAATATAATTGAATGCATGCAAAAGTACAAAAATTGTGTAGAATGCAAAAAAAGGACAAAAAAGTGACTCCCAGCGCTAAAATATCACAAAAAATCACGTAGAGCTGAAAGAACTTTGTATTGAAACTAAAACAAGCATTCGGGTTAAGGGAAATGTCCCGGCGGCGTTTCTTGGACGACATGGCGGTGATTTTAACACCTGTAGTGCTACAAACGCTGGTCAGGAGTTAGAATAACTGGCTGGAAAACTCAGAGTTTCGCCAAGAGGGCAAGTCAAAAAACACGTGGAAATCTCCCAAGCATTGTAGACTGGCACTGATGGTGGATGGATTGGTTTTCTCCACTGCTGTCAGGAGCCGGTGGAAATGAAACCATCATGCGTGTGGCTCTTTCAGTTGTGAAGTCTGTGTGCGTCCATGTGTGTTTGCGAGGATAAATAAAGCTCAGTAGTATTTAGGACATCGCTTAGCAGGAGCTTACAACAAGCAGGCTAAATCCGTTCCGAGGGACATGCAACTCCAGCAAGTTCAGACACATTCAGATTGATGGTGTGCCACAATGTCATGTTTCAAATCTCACAGACGTCAGGTTTCCATCGCTCTGCTGCGGATGTCAGCGCACCACAGATTCGCAGCAATTAAAAGCGCCGGGCGTGAAATCAACAATTCAAACGGAAAAATTAAACGTGCATAGACACAAAAGAACAAACAACACGAGTGGTTTTGTGTGCACTTCCAACCCCCCTGTTTCACGATAAATTATGCAATGCAGCCGTGCAATATGCAGTTATGACACGCGCCAGGCTAAAAAAAATCCAATGTTTGTGTCTTTAATTATTCATCAGCTGAGTACGAATATTTCAAACGATTATTAACCCCCCCCCCCCCTGCCAATAATGCAGAATTACAGATTTGGAACTCATCCTACATGAATCAAACGGAAATATTTAGACCGACACCCCAGCATCGATCTCCACGTCCTACTCGATGCATTAGACTCGCAATGACAAGCAGCAGCCGGATGCACGACAAAGGCCTCGGAGGCATTTCCAGACGCTCACCTCTCAGATCCCGACCTTCCTTGATGCGCCGCACTCGCATCTTCAGCCTCATCTCGCTCTCGTGCATGTCCGTCCGCGGTGAAGTCGGAGGGCGAGACCGACCCCCTGGACACACAAAGGGGGATGAAGGAGGGAAAAAAAAAAAAAGAAAGACGCCTTTCTGTTTCAGCAGCAGCTGCCGCGGCCGCGCTCGCTCCTCTGCTCGCGTCTTTTCACTTCTGACTTCGCCTGCCAGAGATCCAGCCTCTCTATTGTTGAGCCTCCTCCCTCGCTCCCTCCCTCCCTCCCCGTGTCTGAATGAGCCGCTCTACTGAGGCCTGTGTTCAGTAATAGCTCATGTGTAAGGCATGTAACCACATTCCTGACTCATCACACAACTATGCGGCCAGCGCTGGGGCCAGAGAGGAGCGCTCCTACGCCTGCCATATTCTGACAGTTCTTCCTACGGCTCAGAATGTCCTACACTGACGTCACTGCTCAGCTGTTCCTAGCTAGAGTGTCGTGCAGGCGCGTTAAAACATGTCAAAACTGAACACTTTTTTGACTTTTTCTGCTTTTGTGTTTTTGGTCTTTGTATTTTTTATATTCATATTTTATCTGTGTACTTATGCCATATTTCTCGCCCTTATATTTCTCTCCCCGTATTTTTTATCACTTGTATTTAATTCATTTTTTATCTCTTTCTTTTTATTGTGTGTTATTGCTTTTGTATTCTTGTATTTTATTGCTTTTGCATTTTATTTTTTACCCCCTATTTACATTTTTTGTTCCGTCACCCGACCTTATTAACACGCTGGACGATTGCAAAATATTTCACTTCACGTTGTTGAAAAATAATTGTGGATGTGACAAATAAAATTTAGAATTTTTGAATTTGAATACTATAAAAAACGACATAATATAGTAGCCAATATGTTACCAATATCTTGTGTTTTGTTATGTGTCCGTGTTCATTTAGTGCATTTATAGAATAGAATAGCCTTTATTGTCACAGAGTCATATAAATGTACAGTGAAATTATACGTATGAAATTATATGTACATACGTTTGTACGATCAAGTAGGGGAAGAAACGATAGATATAACGAATTTTTTAACGCCAATGTAGCGTGGAAAGAAGAAATATCTGAGCGGAGAACGTGACGTATGTTCTAATGCGCATGTAGGAAATTCTGAGATGTAGGAAGAATTTTCAGAACACCGGCCCAGAGACCCGCGCTCCACACAGTTAGCCGTTGGACTCGTCCCGCCTTACGTAATGACTGGCGTCCTGTCACTGGGAAGTCACTGGGAAGTCAATGAGAAGTCACAAGGAAGTCAATGGAAAGTCACGAGGAAGTCAATGGGAAGTCACTGGGAAGTCACGAGGAAGTCACTGGGAAGTCAATGGGAAGTCACTGGGAAGTCACAAGGAAGTCACTGGGAAGTCACTTGGAAGTCAATGAGAAGTCACTGGGAAGTCACGAGGAAGTCACTGGGAAGTCACTGGGAAGTCAATGGGAAGTCACTGGAAAGTCACTGGGAAGTCACTGGAAAGTCACTAGGCAGTCAGTAGGAAGTCACTGGGAAGTCGAATCACCTCCAGCACATCAGAGCGTTTGCCTTTGATGAGGTCACCGTTGGGAAGAGTCCGGGAAGAGCGGACTCTTCCCGACGGTGACGCTTCTTAAGGTTGTGGCGAATCGGGGGAGCAGAGGAGGGCGTTGGGATCCTGTGGCATCGAGTTCCAGTTTTAATCGAGGGGCTTTTCGCCGAGCAGCGTGCACGTTTACGTCCGTGCGGAGGTTTGCGAGCAGGTTATAGGTGTGAGGACGGAGCTATTTCTGTGTGCAGGCGACATCTTTAATGCTGAAGCATGACACTGACTGCTGGATGAGTGCCAGGGAGCTTAACATAGAACCCCTGTGGACACACACACACACACACACACACTGTCATTTTAGAATTCTGTGATCGGCTTCTAAAAACAAGAAATACAATGATTGGCCGAATTTGTGCCGACTCGAATACAGGCTCCGGTTCTCCCGCTGTGTGCTGCCCAGCAACAGAGGACAATAATAAAACATGTCACGTGTGGATGTGTTATTTATCCTCAGCACGAGTCCTGCGGGCACTAGATGGCAGTAGACCGGCATTAAATGCTCTTGCCTTTCCTCCGATTCGGTTTTGTTTCTAGGGAGAATTCAGGCAAAAGCGCATGACTTCCACACACACCTGAATCTTGTATTTTTTTGGGATAATTGATTTTAAACTGAGCTGAAGATTAGTAAATTAATAATGTCTTGATAGCTGGATGATTTAACTCATCCATTCGGAATTTTGATTTCGGGCTCACGAGGAGCAAGTGCCAATCACAGCCACAGGAGGTGGGACACACAACCTGGATTGGCGGCCGACCAATCGTAGACCGGGACACACTGACACCCAATATTTCCAAACTCCAAAACATGTTTTTGGATGGCTCGATTACATTAGTATTCCCTTAAAAATACAATTTGTCCTAACCTAACCTAATACGAAACCTAACTTGTGACTCGTATCATTTAATATTGTTTTACGTACTTGAATAATAGATAACAAAAAGTGGATTC
Source organism: Paedocypris sp. Pulau Singkep (assembly GCA_017309775.1). NCBI lineage: Eukaryota > Metazoa > Chordata > Actinopteri > Cypriniformes > Paedocypris > Paedocypris sp. Pulau Singkep. The sequence goes on along the minus strand of MU204326.1, from coordinate 609,447 downwards.
TAGTGGTCAGGACTTCGTTTCCCAGGATTCCCAGCTCTCCGGTCAGACTCTGCACATGCTCAGAGCAATAGTTTCAAGCTCAGGTCTGTGTGAAGAGGAAGGATTATTATCCCCTGTTTAGCAGACCCAGCATTTTAATTGTGTCTGTTCCTTGGATTTTTTTTTTTTACTTCTTGCCCGTGTTCTTCATTTTCCACTGTTTTGACTCTTTCTGCGATGAAGCTAAGCTTAGCTAACTCAGTCATGGTTTGTAGTATCTATTTGTACTATTTAAAAATGTATATAAATTATTGTACAGTATTTAGCTTAATCTTACTTCTTCCAGTGTTATTTAGTCAGTGTTACGTGTCTAATGTGTCTTTATTTCTGTTATTGAGCTAATAAAAGCTTCTACTGTAGCACGTCTGTCTACACACCAGTGTTTAACATTATATAGACGCACACGCGCCGCTGCATAAAGAACACGTGTTTCTGTTTATTAGTGATTGTTCCTGACTTGAAATACGGACAAATGGAGGCTTATATTTACGCACATATTTGAAATCGGCGATTATAAGCACCCGCTAAGTTTGAGCGTCAAATAATTTGATAAAAGGGTGCTTATATTTGCGTAAATACAGTGTTTAACAATTTAGTTGTTTTTAAATCTTATTATCAAATCCAGGTGTTTTCAAGTGATGGCCAGGTTTATTCCTCCGCTGAGGTGAAGGAAGAAAAGGGTGGACGGGGAAGTAAATCACACATTCCTGCAGTGTGAGCGAAGCCGTGGTGCGTCTCGAAATGGCATTTCCAAAACTTCTGGCTTTGCACGCGCCGCCAGACCTGACGAGGAGCTTTACTCTTCGAAAACATCGCACAGATTTAGAACAGCCCGTGGAATGTCGAAAATCCCACAATGCTGCGGGGCGGCTGGTTCATCAAAACCGCCTTGTGCGAGAATCATCGTTTAATCGCAGCATGAAATCTTTCTGCGCTCCTTCTGCACGGCTCATTCATCTCAATGAGCGAGTAGGTAAATCACGGCGCTGTGCTGAGCGAGCTGGATGCGAAGGCTCCGGCGTGCGAGTAATCAATATGTAATTCTAGCGGTGACGTGGTCCGTGCCACAGCAGTGATGTAGTAGCGGAGAAGTGGACCATCATTAGAAACTTACACCCTCTCGCTCTGCGAATAAACTACCTAACAGCTGCCAGATTCACCTCACAGCCCCAGAGGAGGCGTGGCCTGATCCGCCCCCCGAGGGTCAGCTTTGGCGAGGATGACCTGCGGGTCAAAACACGGGTTTTTATGTGTCCTGCTGGACCCCGTCATGACATCTTGAATGATGTGGTCACGTTTTGCTGCTACACACCAGCCTTGTAAATTATCCATCTGTCCGTCTATTATTGGATATTTTACTCCTTATAAATGATTTTAAATAAATGTAGATGCTCTCTGCAGATGGTATCTCTATAGCGCCCCTTGTGGTAAGGACACATGTAATTCATTAATGCATTTTTTTTTGTTTAACAGAAAATTATAAAAAAAAATTCGGACATATTTACACTTTTAAAACTTCTCAAGAAAAAATGTTTCAAACTAGAGATTTAACTAATATAATTGTGACTGTCAAATTTCTGCCTGTTATTGAATATTTGAAACACAATAAGCGGATTTTGATCATTTTAAACTAAATGATCTAGATAAGATTCAATGATCTAAATGATTATATTTTATTTTAAATTATCATTTTAAATGATATGATTCATTATTTTAATATTATAATTAAATGATTTTAAATAAGTAGATGCTCTCTGCAAATGGTATCTCTATAGCGCCCCTTGTGGTAAAGACACATATGTAATTCATAAATGGACTTTTTTTTACAGTAACAATCTGACATATTTACACTTTCAACAATTCAAGAATAAATGCTTCAAACAAGCAATTCAACTAATACATTTCTGCGTTTGTGTTTTGCATTAAAAATATATACTTTGAAACTGTATTAGAGTCTTAAATGATGATAGATAAATAAATGATGGAGATCAGATGTGAGTGTGTATGTACAGTCTTGTTACTTGGAGAACTAAACAGATTATTTAATAGCTGTGATAGAGACCGCACTCCTTCAACAGGAACTATGCACTCCAGATTTCTGACGCAATGGAAAGATGACAAAAATATTTCACTATATAAATCACAGCCTGGAGAAATTCAAGGGCTGGAGGGCAGAAACTCTAGTCCTACAACCTTAGGGAATCCAGAGGAATAGAATGAGTATTTAAAGTTGTAATTTAATATGCCACTATTTATTAACCTGAACGCAATCGTGCAGAACAATAAAGGCAATTACAATTACAATTAAAGAATGTCGCAATTCTCTTTGTAGGTTTCAGAGGCTGCAAGAACTGGCAACGTTAATAAAAAAAAATATTTATTTTTGGAAGAAAACAAATAACGTCAACAAAGAATGGACAATATTAGCTGCTCATTCAGATGCCAAAAAAGATATGCACTTAATTATAGTATATGTATTAATAGTGTTGTTATTATTATTATTATTGACAGCTGCAAGCATAAATTAAATGTAAATTTATGTTCACATGAAGGAACACATCTGAGTTGGATTTTTCAGATTAATAATAAATACATTTAAAAATGATGATACATTTACATTTTATTACTCAAATCACCCATGTTTACAGTGATGTTTAATATTGATGGGACAACGACAATGTATTATTTTCGAAAAAGACAAACACTTTTTTTTGTTCATAAAAATCTGATTTGTATTCAATCTGTGCGTGTGCAATATTATTCGGAAAAACAATCCATTCTGACAGACACTCACTCCTAACTCGTGTTTAATCCAAGTGGAAGATTCTTTATCAGTTAAATCATTAATCTTTATTATAGACGTAGAGCAGCAATCAGTACGTTTCCGGAATAACCACAGTAACCATGGAAACAATGAGTCCAACACTGTGGTGGCTGGTCAGTGGCGAGGTTATAATAGACGTATTGGTACAAACTCACAAGTGTTGACCCTCATTAGCCTCGGGGGGGCGCTATAGTGCCATAACACATGTATGTGTGCGTAACACCCAGCTATTATATGTCGTAAACACACGTTATTGTTATGGAATCCTTGGCTCAAGACAAACATCTGGCTGAGATTTCTATCTATATCTGGTTTGTATTGCTTATATATACAGTATAGATTTACAACGAAAAAAGGGCGTTGTCGAAAAAATATCGTCCCTGAAAAAGTGAGTTATTTTCTTACCACTAATACGCAGGGAGATCTTTGAGTGAAAAGTGTTTTTATTTATTTTCACACACGTGAGTAAACAACACATAAACACTTTCACAGAAGTACGTTTTTTAGTCGTGAAACGCGGCCCATTTTACGAAACCCATTGCCCATTTACGGCATTCCAGAAGGTTCCGCTCATCCGGTGGAGAGAAGAACTACAGCCCGAGATACAGGTGCGTGTGGTTTACCTCACAGATTCCATGTTCAGACCAGACGACAACAATGTTTGCGTTGCCCGGGCGACGGGATGCCATACGTGCGTGGTGAATGTCAACAGATGCGGATCTATTTCAGGAGCGGGAGAGATAGACCAGTCGGGATTGGCTTACACATTCTGAAGTCACCGTGGCCTCAACAGTTCAACACCTCGCCACTGGCGTCTTATATCTAAATGAACACGCCCGGGCAATAAACAAATCAGGTTGTGGCACCTGTGACATTGTCGGGGTATTTTTATCTGGCGAGTTTCTCACAGGATGTTGGGCTCTAAAGGAAAAGGCTCCTGGTTTTGGCTCGTCATCAGTTCTGCATATGGCAAGAAGCTCATGAGGAGAAGATGAACTTATTACACCACATGGCCTGCCACGCTGTCAATCAGGATTGGGTCAGCACATGCCTGAGACCGGGAATCGACCTCGGTCTCAGCCAGAAACACACACTCTTGGCTTCAAATTGTGAAATCCTTGAAAATGCTTGAAATTTAAATGAAGTGCTTGAAAACGCTTGAACTTCTACGGTGGAATCCGGATTAGTCAGGGGTGTGCAAACCTTTTGATTGGCGGGCCACATTGGGTTCTAACGTTTGACAAAGGGGCTGAACCGGGCTTCCTGGTCCGGCAGCTGTCAATCACATTCTCACCAGCCAATCAGAGTAAGCTCCTCCCCTATGTGAAGCTTGTGCCAGAAGTCCATACGAACTAAAATGAAACGGACAAAAAATATAAATATAAATTACCAAGATTTTTTTCTTTTTTCGTGCATATTGTGTTTATGGTTCCGCTTTTGAAAATGTGTTGCATAAAAAAAAAAAAAATAAACCTTTATAACAGATTAACTAGATTTACATAAAAATAAAATCGGAATTTCATTTAAGTTTTACAAGTTCGGCGGGCCGGATTAAAACATTAAAAGGGCCACATGTGGCCCCCGGGCCGTAGTTTGCCCACCTCTGGGATAAGTGCGCGTCCTCGGGACCGGATCCGAACTTTCCGGATCTCCCGCTCTGTGTCTGGTTGGTTTCACGCAACTTTTGATTGACAGTGAGACAGAGACTGAGAGTGAGACAGAGAGTGAGACGGATAAATAAAGTGAGTGTGTGAATAAACAGGTGGTGATCACTATGATCCAGGTCTGATTAAAAGTGCAGAAAGTGAGAAGCATCAACACCTTTATTGTTGCAGTGTTTCCCGGCTTTGTTACACTTTGTTAAACTGAAACACACTTTGTGGGAGAAGAATGTCTAATTTCTTACTTTAAATAAAGTTAGAATACACATTTTTCCTATACTGTTAGAAAGATCTACTAAAATGTAATGTCCATTTTTTTTTCCACCAATACCACAAAACTTTCCCCCAAAATTGTAATGTTTCATTTTGATTGTGTTTAGGCAGAGTATTAAATGAGTGCTGTCAAAGTTAACGAGTTAACGCACATTATTTATTTTAGGTGCTTAATCGCATCAATTATTTTTTAACGCCAGTAATCACAGTTGCATTTTTTCTTTTGGTTTGGCAACAGCTGTCTCCAGGTGCGGCTCATTAAGATCAGCAGCTCAAAGTGTTTAAGTGACACTGACCTACTTTTCCCCTCTCAGAGAGAAACACAGACACGGTTTCTTTACCGCAAATAACTTACTCTGTTCAAAAAGCTGAAGCTTTAGATTCATACGGATTAGATAAACTGACAACACTGTATTTACTTACACTTATTTTTATTCACAGACATTCTAAGCTTTATGGTCATAGACATATGATTCATGTTACAGTGATACGTATTTATTAAGTTACTGTTTGTTTTCAGCTGACAAAGAGAAGGCAAAACACGCTTCACTTTTTAGTTTTATTATTATTATTATTGTTATTGTTTTCACAAAAAACCTTGTTCTTTCAGTCCTTTCTTCAACGTCTTGTCCTTCATTGTTTTTATTAAGAGTGTAACCTAAGGAAATATGCACTTCAAACTTTCAATTGATAGATAACACTTATATATAAGACCAAAATTGACTTTTTTGTGTTTTATCTTGAAAAAAGTGCAACTCGACCTCGGAGGGTTAAAAAACAAAGTTCAAGTTCAAGTTCTGAGCATTTGTAAGGCGCTTTTCACAGTTTAACTGTCTCAAAGACACACAAAGACAATACAATGCAAATTGAAAAAAAAATTATACTAAATTACTTTACAGTATTTAAACTAGTGTTTATTTAGTGTTGAGTTTACATGAATTTACATACTGCACCTCAAGCTTCAGTCAATTGCGATTAATCGCGATTAATTTGGTCAGGCAAGTGCGATTAACTAGTTTAAAAAATGAATCATTTAACAGCCCTATTTGAAATATAAATTTTACCACAACTGTACTGGGAGGAACTTGGAACATGGATCTCGAAATTGCTTGAAAAGTGCTGGAATGGTCAGAATAATCTTTCCTAAAGTGCGGGCTACACGGTGAGATTGGCTCTAACACATTCCGCATCCGTGTCGCTACTGTCAGAGTAGAACACTAGTCAGGTTCCTCAAGACGTCCCGAGTCTTAAATAACGAGACGGATCCATCATTCTCACTCGCTGATGCGTGAAAAGTGACAGTGCATGTGACTCCTCATCACACGTGGGCTGGTGTGAAGGTTTGCCTCAGTCACACAGCGTGCCACCGCTCTCTGACAGACACACAAAGCCGGACCAGGATGCCACTGAGATGCTGCCAGGGGGCTTTCACTTTAAAAGGCCGCAATATGGTTGTTCTTTCAAAAGCGTTTTCTCTGGAGAAATAAGAGAGACGATTTAATTCGGAATTGAAGGTGCGCTCCTCCTGAGAGGCTTTTTCCGGGATAATTTTGGATTGTAATTTTACGGGCAGAGAGTGTGAATTCTCTGTGTCTGAAATGATGCGAGTGAAAGGAGCTTTATGGACTTTGTGGAAATAAATTTGGAGCTTTGAGGAACATGAAAAGAAGGTTTTTTTTCCCCGCAGTAGCTCATAATGATTTGGAGAAATCAATAGATGTGCTGTGAATAATAAGGGACATTATACATGCGAATTGAATGGAATTATTCATCCAGCCATCCGTTTTATTCTTAGCTTAGTCCATTTCTGCTTAGTCCATTTCTGGGTCAGACGGATGCTGGATTGATGGGTGACCAATCACAGAGCTGTACACACACGCATTTACACCTATAAACATGTCCATTTTCATCTCCAATTTGTGCTTTTTGAGGGAAACCGGAGACGTGGAAGAAACCCACGCAAGAAGAACAATCAAACTAAAAAGTGGATCCTTCAGGCTACGAAACTTGATATATTCTTTTTGGGAAAGTATTTTCTATTTTCTATCCCCCAAGTTTGCATGTTTTCTCTTGCAGGAATTTCTTCCGGGTCTCCAGTTTCCTTCCACATTCCAAAAGCATGCGACGGTTGAGTCTGGAAAAATGCGCTTAGGTGTGAGTGAGAATGTAAAAGTGTGTGTCTGTGTGTTCTGCTCTGTGATTGGTTGGCCACCGATCCAGGGGGTGTGTCCAGCTTCCAATGACTCAGAAAGTGAAAAGCGATTCTAAAAATGAATGGAGGTGAATTGCATGCAAAATGTCCTTATGTTGCATTACATTTTTTATTTTATTTTATTTTTTTATGTACATATTTACTTATTTCTTACTGTTTATGTGTATTTTCTCTATCCTTCTGTTGTTCTTCTGTTATTCTTCACAGTAAGACACATTGTCAGGGTTATGGATCTGTCCGGCCACTAGATGTCGCCATTTCATAATTTTTGTTGATGTTTTCCATTATGGTTGATTGTTTTCAGCTGTGTCTTGTTTCCTGTATGACCTTTAAGTTGATCTTTTGACTGTCATTTGTGGCTTGTGGTTGGTTTTTTTTTCCAAGTCTTTTTGGTAATCTGAATTTTGTCAGTAGTTTTTGTTCTTTATAAAGAGCCTGCAAATACATTTTTCTGTATTTGAATTTTGATTTATTTTTGCCGTCTGATTTTTATAATTTTTTTTAAACAAATTAATAAACCAAATTTGTTTTCATTAATGTTTTCAAACATTAATTTTATTTCTACATTGTTACGTTCACCTTTTTCTCCCGTGTTTATTTTTCTATTTTTTTTCCCTATTTTTGGCCTAGTTTGTTGACACAGACATTTTCATTCGTTAACAAAATGATCGGGTCCACATACAAAGCGCAAAACTTCTGTTCATGACCCAATCGGCACAAAGGCCTAAAGTTACACAATCTGCAGAAATTGCCAATGATGCCCAAGAAGGTTGTGATGAGGCAAGAGGATGGAGAAATGGACCAGAGATGACAAAAGATCCCAGCAGCTTGTCCCTTCATTACGTCTCGTTCGCTTGGAAGAACAGATGCAGTCCAGCCTGATGTCGTCTGCTGGTGTGTAGAGGAGGTGATGACGTGTTGCTCTGGTTTCATGGTTGAGCTCATCTGCAAGACTCCAGCCCGACGCCGCTCTTACAAACAGTAAAGATGAGAGTGATGAGGAAAGAGGAAATGATTTAAACGCCGAGGATTGTTTCCATGTCTCCGCTCTTGAAAGGAGTTTAAATAGAGAAATGTGAAAAATGTATGTCTGACAATACATCGGCCTCAATGGATGATTCACGAACTGAGACGTAAACACTCTGAAAGCATCATGATGGAGTTTCTGATTAAGTACAAAAAATCATAAAGTTTATTCATTTATTGGAATGTTGGATGTCTTTGGTTTCTACACTGATTGAACTTTTCTTGGTCTTGAACTTGGAGCTTGATGACACCACGTTCACCTAATTGAGTTACGTCTCCAGAAAAGATGAAAATTTCACTGCTACGTTTCCCATGATTCCTCAAGTTTTCCTTCTCCTCCATCCATCAATTCCGTTTTCCTCCAGTTCCTTTTTGCAACTGGTCTGCAGAAAGAAATTGAAAGAACTGTCAAGGCTGGTGGAATGACTTGAATCTCTTATATGTTTTGGTCCACCAAAGGTTCTCATCGGGCCCCACTTCAGTATAAAACCATAGTATTTAGTTATTAAGTATAAATTATTTAATTTTTTCTCTTAAATTCAAATTCAATAAATAAATAAAGAACATTTTTGTCTTAAATGTATTGTTTAATATATTATTAAAATCATTATATTGTAATGTATTTATAAATTATTATTATTATTATTATTATTATTATATAATTTTTATTATTATTGAATTATTTTTCAATAATTTTTGCATTTTGCATTTTTGTGTGCGTCATTTTAATCCTTCCACAAACACAAACTGGGTACACATAGCATGTTATTTTTAATAGTTTAAACGTGATATGACAATGCAAAGTACGTTTTTATTTTCTCATTGACTTTATTTTATTGATTAAAGTGTCGGAAATTCCAAAGGTTGTGCGTTCGATTTTCACCAACAACATCCCGGTTTTGCACTACAATGCAAATCCTAGTGAATAAACAATTGCGCCTGATATATGCGGAGATGCCATGAATACAGATGATCCGAGAGATCAGTAAACACAGTCATAAACACTTCAAAATCTGCCAAAATAATATTACGTCTGTTTGCTCTCCTGCTTTTAAATCGAGCTTTCAATACTAATCTAGCGGCTTCAGCAGCGCAGGAGGATCTCGCCATCTAGTGGCGGCGCTCTGACACTGCAGCGCACGAAGAAAGACGCGAATAAACGAGGCAGAAATCCCCTTCTGGTGCAATTAAAGGTCTCGGCACATCAGTGTGTGTGAGGACAGGAACTCCCGCAGTGTGTGTGAAGAACTGTGATTTAACGCTGCCGCCTCCTCCAGCCCGACACACACACACACACACACACACACACACACTCATCTGATCATCTGTAATCAACTCATCAGGTCCCACCCTAATGAAACACACACACACACACACACACAGAGCTGCTCTCTCTCTCTCTGTCTCTCTCTCACTCTCTTACTCGCTCTCTCTCTTACTCTCTCTCTCTCTGTGTCTCCCTCTCTCTCTCTCTCTCTCTCTCTCTCAATGTCTCTCTCTCTGTCTCACTCTCTTACTCGCTCTCTCTTTCTCTCTGTCTCCCTCTGTCCCTCTCTCTCTCCCTATCTCTCTCTCTTTCTGTCTCTCTCTCTCTCAACCCTCGCTCCTTCTCGTCTCTGCCTCCCCCATCATCCGCTCCGTCTCTCCTCTTTTCCACTCCCTCGCTCCGACTGTGGCTATAACCGGGTCTGCGAGCACATTCTTCTCTTTTGTCACACAACATCCTCTCCATTTATTCTTCCTAGCTTGTGTCATCACACCCTCTTTCTCTCTCTCTCTCTCTCTCTCTCTCTCTCTCTCTCTCTCTCGATGCTTTGCCAATGATACACACACATTCACAGATTGTCAAAGGAACACAGGAGCTTCACTGATGGAGAGGAAGAAACTAATAGAGAGTTAAGAGCATCTCAGTCACATGCAGTGCAGGCTACTATATATAGACCAATGTACGTATATACGTATATGTGTATACATTATGTATACAGTGTGTATATATAACTGGATAAATGTGTGTGTATAAGTGTATATACAGTATTTTAAAACATTCTGTCTGTCTGTTATTGATCCTTTTTTTCTGCTCTCTTTCTTTCGTCTCTCTGTCTTTATTATTTTCTTTCTGTCTTTTTTCCATCTGTTTGTCTGTCTGTTTTTTCTTTCCTTCGTCCACTGGATAAGGTACGGTTGACCCAAAGCTACAAGGTACAAAACTGCCCATTACTCCAGTCGTGTGTGTGTGTGTGTGTGTGTGTGTGTGTGTGCTTAACTCCTTTCACTTCATTTTTTTAGACAGTTGACTAAGATAAAAAAAAAATGTCTCCAAAAGTGGATTTATATATTTATTTACATATATTACATATATTCATAATTTTTATATATTTATACGTGCATTTATATATTTATGTACACAAATTTCCCCGCTGTGGGACTAATAAAGGATTTTTCAATTCAATTCAATATACTGTATATATATATGCGTGTGTGTGTGTGTGTGTGTGTGTGTGTTTGTTTGTGTGTGTTTATATAATACATAATTCATTAATTACTTTTTCATGTAATATTCAGTTTTGCTCAATTTCTGGGTCATTGGGAGCTGGAGCCAATCCAGCAACTATGGGCTTGTAGGCAAGAGACACACCCTTGATTTGATGGCCAACCAATCACAGAGCACACACACACACACACACACACACACACACACACACAGAAACACAGAAACTTCTGGAATCTACCGCGTGTCGGTGGGAGGAGTCTGGCCTGGTCTGTGGGAGGAGTCTGGCCTGGTCTGTGGGAGGAGTCTGGCCTTGTCTGTGGGAGGAGTCTGGGCTGGTGGGCTGCTCTGATGTGTTGTGGGTTTTTGTGACAGGATGTGTTTTTTCATCCCTTCAGAAAGGAGTGTAAAGGTGCTGATGTGCTTGTTTTAGCAGAGCAGAGGTCTCACCATGATGGATGCGGGAGACGGGGAAACTGCTGATCTCCTCCTCTACATCCCTCAAGGAGAATTATTTATTTCCTTTGTGTGGAGACATGAAGCTCCTGCCTTTTACTGGAGTTTCTGTCTGTTTACTTGTCTGTCATCCATCCGTCTCTCTGTCTGTCGTACACAGGGCTGTCAGAAGTACTCACCTTCCTTACTTAAGTAGAAGTAGAGATACTACGGTTAAAAAAATACTTCTTATATACTTATTGCATATCGTTTGTAATATAAAACCAAGTACAGTATACAATAATTAATATTTAAATAACGTTTAAATAACACTTCACTTTCTTCAAATACAAATTTTTTCATAAATAATAAAGACAAAAATATATAAATGATAAAATACCGAAATATAAATACCAATGAAAATTATATTGTACAAAACAAATAACAGCTATTTTATAAAACGCGTTTTATATGATCATTATACATAAATGCATATTATTTTTATACATATTATAAAATATTAGTACAGGGTCTACAAAAATATTATAATCATGTACTACCTCTTCAAAATAATTAGAAAAAGTCTAATGACTCAGTTTCATCGAAATCACTTTTTTAAAAGTAATCAACATTAATCACACTTAATAGTGCACTACAGTATATAACACGCAACAAACGGATTGCAGCAGAGAAAGCAGTAAATCTCCATCGTGTTTGTCTGAAGCCAGCACTTGTTTGTGTGGTTGTGTGAATAAATCAAGCCGACAATAGGTGTGTTTTCCTGGACGCCGGGCTGAATTATTTAACCTCATTTTGATGTGTTTTTGATGTTTTTATAGAGGAAATGCAAATACATTCAGACTAGAGGCGATGCACTCCACTCGTATAAAACAATAAAAGCATTGTTTACACCACTGGATTGGGATTAAAACAAATAAGATAACACCGGAATGCAAGAAATGGACTTTAAATATTTGCTTGTGTCTATATTTTTTGTAACAACTGTTTTGAGAAAGTGTGAAAAACGCCTTACAAATGCACCGAACTTGAACTTTATTTGTCACACAAAAAGGTCATGGATTATGTTGTACGTATGTAAGAAAGCATGAAGGCAATAGTTCAAATAAATAAAAGTCACATTCATTCATGCTTCACAACTACTAAATATGCTCCATTTGCAATATTTAAAGAACGTTTCTCAGCCGAGAAAATGCTGGTGGTTTTCCTAACCAGCTGATGGCACCCAAACTCTCTGCTCTAGGACTGAGGAACACACACACACGCACACACACACACACACACACACACACACACACACACGCACACACACACGCACACACACACACACAGTGTTTTCTATCCCCCAAACTGAACAGAATTCCCAACACCTTCAGCTGAACTTGTGATCTGTTTCACTCGCATGGATGAAAATCCCACAAGGTCAAAACATTGGATTTTTCCAACCTTGTGAAGATGTGTGTTCCTCATAACATATTACACACCAACTGAGCTAAAAGTGACACACACGCACACACACACACACACACGATGAAAACTGCATAGGCTATAGATTAAACAGAAAGTATTTACTGCATCCATACGGACAGTAAATACTTGGAAAATCTCCGTTTGCCCGTGTTGAGCTTCAGCAGTTACTAACATCGATTTCCCATCGAACTGTTGGATTAGAGGGAATCCGAGCGATGCGGCGAGATGTCAGGAAACGTGCCATAAATACACTTAGATCCTTACGGGTCTGGTCCGAGCTCTTCAGCGGCGTAGATTATACAGATTCACCGTCCCTTTGGGTTTCATGTGTCTTCTAAGGGGAAAAAATCAATTAGGACTTGACAGGGTTTAATCACAGTGTAGAACATCAAGTATTTTCCCGCTTTTTTCCAGCCTCACAGACACGTTTAATAATGCGTTCTTCTCCGGCCGGTGTAAAGTCGCCCAGAGTTGCGTGAGAATATTGCGCCGCTGATCATCTAAATCCAGACTAGCCTCGGCTGAAGAGAAGCGACGCTCCGGCAGGAAATTACAAGGAGCTTTGGGAGCGTCGCGTTGAAAGGAGAAGGAATTTTCACTCATTTTGACGCCAGACGGGAAGGATTACTCCTCCTCATATATTTATTATTTGTTTGTCTGAGGCTCAGAAAATGCAAATATCAAAATGAACAGCTGCTGGAATTTGTGGACGGAAGATTGTGTAATATTCTTTCCTGCTTTTCTTTTTCTCCGCGTATAAAAGCAAAGACCTGACACGAAAGCTGTGTTTGTATTTAATTTAACCCGCAACGTTAGCAGATTTACATATCTCCAGACATATTTGCTCGGATTTACTTTGCAGTCTGAATAATTACAGCAGGAACTTTCAAGGCCTGAGATGTTGATCAGAAAAGTTGCCTGAAATATTCAAATCTCGTCCACGTATCCACTGATGATGAAACCTGAACACCTGATCATTGGCTTTTCTCCCGTGCGTTCCATATTCTGAACCATGTGCTCTTTACTGTTTCTGGGTCACGAGGAGATACAGCCAATCACAGCAACTCTTAGCCTGAAGAATTCAAGTTCTGAGCATTTGTAAGGCGCTTTTCACAGTTTTTAACTGTCTATTGTTGCTTTTTATTCATTTGATTGTCTGGTTGTTGGTGTTTAAGTAAATGGCTGTGATTATCACTATGACTATGACAAGACAAAGACAAATGACCAATTACAAAGTTACAAAGCACACACACTCTCTCACTCAAACATGTACTCATTTTTTCTTTTTTTAGGACTAGAATCCTCTGATTCTGGACTGTGAGAGGAAATCGGAGACTCGGAGGAAACCCAAGATTTTTTTTTTTTTTTTTTTAAATACATTTGTTTATTGGATTTTTATATACATACACAACTGAAAACTAACATACAAGGATAGAGTAGAAAACAGTAGTAAAAGAGTAGTAAAAAAAAGTAGTTGACATTAAACAACTTGAAATTGTTCACACATCACAAAATTCCAAAAATTACACATTCACAGTATTCCTTTCCGCAATATAAAAGGAAGCTGTCCAGGTATGGTGTCCATATTTTGTGAACTTGAGGGGATTTGCGTGACAGCACATAAGTCAGGCACTCCACAGCTATTAGCTCCATGATGATTTGATGCCATCCTTTAACTGAAGGGCTTTTATCATTAATCCAAGTGACCAAAATGTTTTTTTTTTGTGCCGCAAAGGTGAAGCCCAAGAATCTGATGTGATCCTACGTGATAAAAAATGAAAATCTCTTACTGGAGGTCTGGTTGAGTGACAGCGACGGTGATGTTTGCTCCATCCCAACAACCTCCTCATCCATCCAGTCTGTCACAGATTTGATAATAAAAAGAAACGAGAGCACGGAACAAAGTATAGTGTGATTAAAACCTTCACACTCACACAGAGGATGGAAAGCAGGATGATGGAGCATCTCGTGAAAGCACCTCTAGACTTCCAAACACGCTCACAGATGACAAGGCGTGTGGAAGTGAAGTGCTCGGCGCCGGTCCAGGCCGTTTTACTGAAGGATGTCACTCCAGCTCTGTCACCTTCTAATGTCAGCCTCAATCTATCGCTTCTATTCACCCTTTTTTTCCCCTCTCTTCTTTTTGAATTCCGCCGTCTCACTAACCACACATTTCTCCTGGTTGTACGTGTCATCAGTTCTGCTCAGGCTTCACACCTGTGCCTGTCTGCTTCTGGTGTCAGTGGTGTGTGGTTGTGGAGCTGGATGAGATAGCTAGGCCTTCAGGGGACGACGTGAGACTGTCCTTGTCAGATAAAGCGTTAGATCTCACCCGACCCTGGGGCTCTCCTCGCTCTCGACAGCGTGTTTGAGGTCGTCCTGGAACAAAACCTAGTGTGCGTCTACTCTGATGGAGAAACGGCTGATCATCTGCTTCCAGTCTGGTGGAACTCAAAACACCTCGTGTGCTGAAGAAAGAAGTTGCATGTGTTTGATTACACCGCACCCAACTTCTTGAGAGTTTAGAATCTGTGACAGAGTTTTGTCCCAAAAAAATACTTTGGCATCTTTTGTTGCTGTGAGGCGATAGGGATACGCACTACTCCACCTTTACACACAGTACAGTAGACACTTGCTAGGCCAGAGGTGTAAAGAGTATCCAATTTTAAAAGAACTTAAGTATTTTACTCGTATCAAATTTAAGCTGTTAATGAGAATGAGTGTGAAAAGTCATGAGGTTTTATTTCCTAAAATAGAAAGGACATTTAACACCTCAATGAGAATAGATCAAAAAAAGACACAAAAAAAAAGACTCAAATGTGCAAAAAAGTGCAACGGCTAATCCACATCCACAGGATTTAGCTTATAAACAGCATTCAGTACCTTCAGGATCCTGCAGATGGCGATATCACCTTGTCCACCCGAGAAAGTAACCGCGGCGTTTGCGAATGGCGAATTGTCGTGCAATATCACAATGTAACGAGTAACAGTAAGTGTCCATTCAAATGTAGTGGAGTAAAGATGCAGATACTCACGCAAAAATGTAGAGAGTAAAAGTTGCTTATATCAAAATTACATTTTTAGCACAGATTTTAATTTGATTGACACAAAATAGTTAATTACAGATTCATTATGCAAACAGTGCAATTATTAGCGAAAATAGAATAATTGAGGATGTTCACACACACACACACACATAAAAAATGTCTATTTGTGTCCTGGATCAGAGAGTCTCACAGGTAGAGTCACACTACATTACCCACAGTTCCACATTCAGGCAAAGTGGTAGAATGTAACAAAGTGAAAGCGAGTGAAACAGCGATAAACATAATGTGGCCCGGTCTGACTCTACAGTTCATTTACCACACGATATAAGAACATCTCCGACGACAAAACACTGTCTTCGGTTTTATGACTTTATATGTACACATGATGCATTCAAATTCAGGGAAATATAATGAATTCGGTGAACGGCTTGAGTCATATTTTAATTTGTTTTTTTTTGAGATTTAAGACAATGTAATAGTAAACAGTTCAAGACCTAGTTGAGATACTCGAGTGTTTCCTCCAGGTCTCCACATCTACCAAAAACATGTTCGGAAGAATAGGAGTCTGGAAAATCCCTCATTGGTGTGTAACTGTGTGTCCTTCTCTGTGATTGGTTGGCCACCAATCCAGGGTGTGTCCCAACACGTGGACCAGAGTTTCTGAGATCGGCTCTGGTTTCGTGTGACCCAGAAATGGAAAAGCAATTCCGATGCATTGATGGACTTACCAGTCAGTAATATTTATAGTATTAAAAAGATATTACAGTATTTGATAGAGACGAGACCCAAGTGAGTTGTACTTGTAGTAAACACAGAACCAAGAGCTGCTGTTGCACTTCACGAGATAATTTGTTTAGCGCTTCTAACAATCCCCAGGATGAAGAGTTAGACGCTGTTAAATCCTCTCCTTTGTATTACTTTACAGAGACCACTGAGTAGACAATTGGCCTACAAGCTTTTCTATTAATACAGTGGTAAATGGAGAGCTGGCTCTGGTGGGGCCGTCCAGATGATGGAAAAGGGTTGATGGAAGATCTTCAAGGACTCGCTTATCACTCCCGGCACAGATCCTCTTCCTCACACACACACACACACACACACACACACACACACACACACACCTGTTCTATAAGAATAAGGCTTCAGAAACCCAGCAGAAAACTGTACTCTGTCCTCTTCACATCAGCCTTCAGAGAGAGAGAGAGAGAGAGAGAGAGAGAGTGATTAAATGTGAAACGATAGCAATCTCGCTCTCAGTGTGTGGCTTTCTCATTCGCTCCAGCCATTTTCCTTTCCCTTGACCCCGGAAGGCATTAACAAATCATAAGATCTTTATCCGTCTGATTCTGGCTGTGACTGTCCTCTCGGGAGGATGACCGTGTTCATTTGCAGCTTCTGCGTTTGTGTCTCTCGGATATTGCTGTAAATATTTCACAAGCGGCGCCATTTCGGAGGCGGGAAACGGTTGTAAACAAAGAGCGACAGAAGTGTGGACCAGAGACAGCAGCTCTCTGAGATCCCGTCTGAGGCACAGCACTCTGGGACTCGGGATGGTTTCCTCGTGGCCACCTGCATCCACGACTCCAGCTCCGGAAGCGCCGTCATTTGTGATTCGCCTCACGCTCCGCCGTAAGACAAAGTTTCGCTTGTTTCATCTTCAGAGTCGAGGGTCTGATGCAGGGTTTGTCAGACCCAGATGGTTCATTAGCCTGACAGAGGATGAAACTTCACGGCTTATTAAAGTCAACACGACATTCACACTCGTCTCAATTCACCAGCTTCTCCTTTTAACACGCAGTTTCTGTCTCACGCCCATCTGAACCGATGACTTCCTCCAATGCTCCGGTGTTTACCTTATTTTTCGCCGTATAAGACGCACTTTTTCTTCCCCAAAACTGAGGGTGAATCGGAGAAATGCATCTATCGGAACTGCTTTTCCATTTCTGGGTTTTCAGGACACTGATTTTCCAGACCTCTATTCTTCAGAACATGTTTTTTGTAACTGTGGGAAACTGGAGACCCGGAGGAAACACTCACCTCTCGTCTATTTTGATTTAAACCGGAAAGGGATCTCATTTCTTCAATCATTGATTCCATTTATAATCTTAATATAAACGTAACGTCATTGGTTTGTGTTCTGTCTGGTTACCGTGGCCTTATAGAATAATCAGAACAACTGTGACCTTCAAAAAGCTCACAAAAAAAATATCCCAACAGAGTCCCAAACGTCCAGGTGAAAGTGCACAGACAGAATAAGTATTTCCAGTGTGGAGTTATTGTCGGCGTGTTACTGGGAAGAGATATATCCGAGTCTGCTCACCCAGGAATACAGTCATGTTTAATTGAAACTGCCTCCGTGGCTGGAACATCTCGCTCCTCGACTGTGGGAGTGACCATTACCCGGTGTGAAAGCAGGCCACAGTTTCTTATTTGTCCCATTATACGTGTTCACACTAGGTGTTATCCTGCTTGACAGCCTTTCTCACGAGCCCTTGGGGAGAGTATTATCTCTGTTTATTCTGTTAGTCGTCCCGTGTCTTTGTCTCCGTAGATGGAGAATCGGTTCCGTGCAGCACCATCCACTCGCAACAATTACACAAGCAGGTTCTGAGAGACAAAAGCCTCTCAATTTAGTAAGGCAAAGTGACAAAAAGCAGATTATGGCATCTGAGAGCGGGGATGAGAGTGGCATTTTCCCAGCAGCAGACTAGATCATCCACACCACAGTCATATTTGCTTAAGATGTTCAACAAAGCTCCGCGAATCAGCAGACACAGAACACCTTCTCTTCTTCCTCAGATCTGCCAGGGCTTCGTCAAAGCCGGAGTGGGTGTTTAACACGCCAGTCAAACTGGAGGCTAAATTTAAGTGTGTTAATGAATCTGGATCTCGGCAGCAATCAGCGCCTTCCCTCACAGCCTCGTCTCCCTGCGGACGACACCGACAGGCTTCTATTGTTTCACGGTGCAGCTATTCATTTACAATTCTGATGCAAGTTTTTTTTTCTTTCTTCGTAATGGTGAAAAAGAGTAAACGGTTGAATCTGTAGCACCTGTCAGCTGTAGGTCATGTTTCGCTTCCGCGCTCTAAATTTGAAGTGTAAATATTATAATGGCAACGTATAATGCACATTTTGGAACACACACACACACACACACAGCAAAAAAAAAAAAAAAATGAAAAAGTAAGAAATTAAAAAGCAAAATGAGTAAAACAAGATAAAATCAAGTAAAATCATCTGCTAAAGGTAGTGAGAAAATGTACTTGACGGCCTGAAACAAGACAATAGTATCTGTTACATAGAAGATTAGTTTCTGCTTATGTAGTTAAGTAAATAGTTCTTACATTTATAAACATTGTGTTTTTAAAATAAGAAATGTTGACTTGAATTTTCCCGTTTCAGAAAGTTCCGTGTTAAAATATAATGTCAACTACGAAAAACGTCCCGACTCGGTGTTAAAAATCATCAAAATACTTGGAAATCAAAATACATTTCAAGTCACTTTTGTTTTGAAACAAGCAAAGTAATCTTTCAATCTTAATTCTAAGATAGCTAATATATCTGGTAAGAAAAAAAAAACATGAGATTTATTGTCTGATTTATTTATTTATCTGATTTTTTTTTTGCATTGCACACACACACACACACACACACGAGCACAAATAAAAAGTTTTAAAGGTGTCTGACCCGCATTCATTGTGAATCTCCTTTCAAAAGTTTATATAACATTTCAGGATAAACTTCTAAGTGTTGTGAATCTGCAGAGTCTGAGTTTATTAAGACGTAAGAGCATCACTCCTAAAAAATGTAGTCTGAAGACTTTTGAAGTGATTTGTTTGATGTTCTCATCGTTACCTCACATTCTGTCATCACTTCTTTAGAATCTTCCAAAGTCTTCGTTATTTGCCATTAAACTTTAAAATAAAGAGAAACGTGCAATGTGTTCATTCAATATTTAGTCACCGCGCTGCTCCAAACCTGTGCGCGTGTCTGTTGTGGGAAGCAAAAAGTATTAATAAAAAATAAATGTTTTTCTCCTTTTTCTCCGTGCGACAAAGGGGAAAACTGCCAGAAGAACCCAATCAGAACCCATGTTCAAATCCCATTTGTGTTATTTCTGTGCATCTTACTGTTCATAAGTGTGTGTTTAAAACTGAAAAGAATAGTCATTATTAGCACTGCTCTACTAGAAATATTATTGTATTAAAACTAAACGAGATTAATTTGTATAACAGGGCGACAAATCAATTTTCTGTAATGGCAGATTTCATATACGCGCGCCCATTTGTCCGAATTTCAAGTCAGGAATTTCCAGTCACATGGTTGCTTTGCGCATGTGCGGACTGGTGCAAAGACTCTTGGGAAATGAAGTTCTGACCATTAGAATTTTTAAATTGCATGTTTAAAATAATATTAACGTACTTGTAAATATATATATATATATATATATATATATATATATATATATATATATATATATATATATACACACATTTATTTATTTATTTTTATTTTGTGCCTGAAAAATCAGGGAGGTGCTTATATTCGCGTTAATATGGTATGTGTGAGAATGTGTATGTATACACTTAAAGTTTTGGAAAGAAACTTTGTAGTGAATGTTCATCTTTTGGGAAATGTTCACACACACCACACACACACACACACACACACAACCTGAAAAACTGGTTCTTAAAGACTGGACTGTCCTTTAAGGTGAAAACCCTGCATTAATGCTGGACCCGAGGGACTAAACCGAGCTTTAGATGTTCTCTCAGAGTGAAACTCTAAACTGGAGCATCCGAGGGAAAGTTTCTAGCGGTAAAATTCCACCCGAGTCTGAGCAACAGCAGGATGAAGCAAAACCACCATGAAGGAAAGAGAGATTTCACGTATATCTCTATTCTGAGTGGAATCACATCATCCCATCACAAACTCACATCCAGCTGCTCTGGAAATCAATTCTTCCCAACATATCCGGTTCGGAAAGGTGATGATAGTCGATGTATAGCATTCCGAGTGCTCACTCTTTAATTCAAGATTACGCGTTTTCAAAACTGTGGCATTTGGTCTTTAAAAAAAACAATTCCAAAGATTATAGCCACCAGGAACACTAAATGTCTGTTTGACAAACTGTTTAATGAACTGATTGTGGTAAATGATGAACAGTTTTGGGATTATTCTCTGCTCACCAGATTACAGTTCAACTATAAACACTTCAAATCAAATAATTCAACTTTTATTTGTCACATTCACAATTATTGTGCAACAACGTGAAGTGAAACGTAATTCACAATCGTCCGGCATACAAACATGGGGGGGGGCAGTACAATTACAATAAGTAAAGTAAAGGTTTCAAATTACACCGGAAATCTCTTTAATTTTATATTGAGAATGTACAGAAATTGCTGCCAAGCACCTGGATTAAAAGATTTAAGATACAAAACATTTCCTGTTATTAATGTATTATTACTATATAGATTAAGGCTCTGTAACGAGGCAGGTGAGCGCCGGGAGGCAGGAAGTCATTTTACAGTCTTTTGACGTTTAGAAAATAGATTATCTGCTGTTTATTACCAAAGCATTTGGAGAGCGGCCTAAACATGTCCTTAACCGAATTTGGCTAGCAGAGAAAATCTGAACATCTGCCAGAACATTGAAAGGATGCAGTATTCAGACAAAGAGTTAATTTACTCTCAGATGGGATTAACTGCGTGTGTCTGTGCAAGTGTGTTAAACACACATCAATCATTGGCTAGAAACAGAAAGAGAAATAAAACTGCACGTTCATTTTTACGATTTTATAAAATCACTTATATTTTATGAGTCTATGTTGAATATAGTATATTATATAATATGTAATCTATGTTTACCGGGTTTTTTTAAAAATATATACCGCATTTACGCGAATATGAGCTCACCTTTTTTTACATTTTCGACGCTCAAACTCGTGGGCTGCTTATAATCGCCAATTTCAAATATAAGCCTCCATTTTTCCGTATTTCAAGTCACTAATAAACAGAAACACGTGTTCTTTATGCAGCGGCGCGTGTGCGTCTATATAATGTTAAACACTGGTGTGTAGACAGACGTGCTACAGTAGAAGCTTCTATTAGCTCAATAACAGAAATAAAGAAGCTAGGTTAGCTTAGGGCTGGTGTCATCGCAGAAAGAGTCAATACAGTCGAAAATGAAGAAGTAAAAAATCCAGGGAACAGACACAATCAAAACGCTGGGCCTGCTAAACAGGGGATAATAATCCTTCACTTTGATTCTCTTTTTCGATTCTATCAGAAACCTCACGCAGTTTGACTGGAGAGTAACGGATCTTGGGAAATGAAGTCCTGACCACAAGAATCGACTTTTTTTATCTATCATTCAAGTAAAACGATATAAAAATGATACGAGTCACAAGTTAGGTTTGTTAAATAAACATAAAATAGAATGTTTACGAGAATATTAATGTGAACAAACCAGAAATGTGAAAACACAAAAAATAATTTGGGAAATTTTTGGGAAATTTTCATTTGTGCCTGAAAAATAAGGGGTGTGCTTATATTCGCGTAAACACGGTATATATGTTAACATCAAACATGCGTAAGTGAAGCACATATACATATATGAAAGCTAAACAAGGGTTAAGTCCATCCACATGTATAGTAGCGCACTCCAGATGGTGAGACTGGTGTCGTCTGAGAAGCTCCACAGACTCTGTAGGAGGAAGAAGCATCTGCTGCTGCTGCTGGTGAGGATTCAGATCCGAACCGCCTTTAATTACACGAATAGCTCACGTTTCACATGCTTCACAAAGCATCTCTCCGGTCTAAATAGCTTTTTGGTGAAAACAGCATTTGACTTAGAAACGTGTCCAGTGCTTGTTTGCAGCAACAGGT
This sequence comes from Paedocypris sp. Pulau Singkep, assembly GCA_017309775.1. Lineage (NCBI taxonomy): Eukaryota > Metazoa > Chordata > Actinopteri > Cypriniformes > Paedocypris > Paedocypris sp. Pulau Singkep. The sequence continues at coordinate 587,063 of MU204326.1, read as the reverse complement.
TTAGTGACAAACAAATAAATAACGAATGTCGGCATGAACAGCAGCTACAAACCAAAGAAGAAGAAGAAGAAGAAGAAGAAGAGCTATTTTTTCTGGGACAAGATCAGCGAGTAATAAACGAGACGTCATCATTATAGCACGTTATTGGTTCTTCGGTCTTCTAGGAATCTATTGTTTCTCTGAAATCTGCATATAATGACGCGTCTCCAGAGACTCGAGCCGGATTTAGATGACGCACCTTTTGACGAACACCTATTTAAGCGCAGAAAACAAGCTTACGGAACAATATCACACGGCGCCTGGAATTAATCACTTTCTGCGATGTAGTTTGAGTCGCTCTTCTGCGGAAGCGTTGGTATTTCTGGATTCTCTAGTTAAAGCTATTGATCTAGTTGACTTTGACCTGTTAACGCTGAAGAGCGAGGCAAAGGTCCGCATTTAAATGTACGTCCATCCATCATCCCTGCCACCCATCTATCATCTAAACTGCTTATCCTAATGGAAAGCGGGCGGGCTGGAGTCAATCCCAGCTTCAGTGAGCCCAAGGCAGGGAAGAAGAAGAAAAAACCCTGTGTAAGCAAATTGTGGACGTCTGATCATGGGACTGCAGAGACACACTCACACCTACAGTCTCCAGTTTACTCTGAGTGGGTTCAGACCAGGAGTAGAAAGCAAAGCAGCCAAAAAGTCCACGACAAAATAATGTCCACGAAAACTTGAATTCATTCAAATTGGCCATTTAGTAGACATTGAACCTCAAGTGGATAAAAACATCGATATTTATAGTTGGCTTTCCAAGTGCACGTGTAGCTACTGATTTTGTGCTAACACCTACTAACTACACAGACGATCGACTAGAAGTGAAGAAATCGAAAGTGAAGCCTCACAAAAACAGCGTGTTTAGTCATGCTACACAACAAGATACTAATCATAGCCAGCAGTTGCAGAACGTATTGCAAAATTTAAAGTAAAGTAAAGTAAAGTGAGATTGTCAATATGGCGAACCATATCAAAAATTGATGCTCTGCTTTTAACCCATTGAAGTGAAGTTACTGTAAATAACGACTTCTGTTACCTCACAACTGTACAGTTTATTTTTTCAATTGTGTTGGTTTTAGTCTCACACGCTTTTGACTTGTGAGTCACTAATAAAATGACAGTCAAAGTGATCAATCACGTTCCAGACTGTTCTTCTTTAAAAAAATATCAACTGTGGCTAATAAAAGAAATCTAGTTAGTAAATTATTCCGTTCTGCTTCTAAATGTCGACACCCATGGCTTCCTAATAGATCCAGCTCCTCCATCCTTTGAAATCTCCAGTGGCTTCTAACGTCATGAGTTCGACTTGTGTAAGAACGAGCGGATTGGCTGCTCAGTGTGTCAATCAAACTTGGAATTAATGGCAATAATAGATGATAGGCTGATGTATTGCTACTTTGTTGTTGTTGCTGCTGTTTTTATTGATCTTGAAATGGGGTCAATTGAGCATCCTTGACCTAAACAAAGAACCTTGATCAAGAACAAAGAAGATACAGTAGAGAGTATTTGAGAATTTGAGACTTTTTTTTTGCGATCTAAAATGTCCGCACCCTACGAGGGAACAGATTTACATTAGTTTCAATCAAATCAAACAAGACAGTTGTGGATACCCTAGTTACCACAAGACAAAAACCCAATCGAAGAATTGCTCCGTACACGGAGACGTGATTCCCACACCGAGTGCGATTCATCCCTCCAGATGTCTTCCTCCTTCACTGACACACTCCCAGAAGCCCCTCGCTGCGCAGACAGACGTCCTGGTACAGCATCGTGTTTCTACCCTGGTTTACGACTCCAGGACACGGGTATGTTGTTGTGTCACACCACGAGAAATATCTCCACCTGCACCACCACCACCACCATCCATCAGCCCCGAATCAATCACCCTGCCTGTCTCCCTCAGCGGCGAGAGTGAAGCCGCCGTAATGCAGCTCCGGCTGGCGGATAATCAGCGTGTTCACACACTCAGGGACGGACACATCAACCCAAAAACCCCAGAGCTGTCGAGTCACGTGACGCCCGAGTGGTTTTCAGCGAGTAGTGAAAGGGTTAAGCAGGGATCAGATTATGGAGCAGATTTGATGCTTCAGGTTTATGAAGCCCCGCCCACTTTGCTGGTAATGGATTTTTAATAATAACATGCGGCCGTGAATAATGGCGGGGAGCGATGCCCAGATGGCAGTGATGGGGTTTCGTGTGCTGGTTTTTTTTTTCCAGGCGTCCACAACTGCATCTTTGCTTTGTTTGCTGCTGTAAATCATTCGTTAAATTTGCCCACCAGGCAGGAAAAGAGTCAGAAGGAAGAGAAACGGCAACGGTAAAACAGTCTAAACTGCCAAACTTGCTCCCCAGACGCCTAATTACCTCTTTTATTTGTATTTTTCATATACTATCTGGCCTGTGTTTAAGTAAGAAATGCCAAGAATTCAAATTTTGTGTGGAGTAATTACCCATTGTGCCTTTATTAAATTAACCCATTTGGCAACCAATAGTATCAACGTTTTTACGTGGAACACTGATACTGGTAAACCAGCTGAATGAAATACAACACGGTGCCATAAGGTTTAATATACAATATAAATACAATAAACTGTATGTGGGGATGAAGTGATCAGTGTCCAGAGAAAGTGACCAGAAAAAAGTTAAAAAGTTTGACTTTTTTTCATTTTCGGGGTCACAGGGAGCTGAAGCCAATCCAAAAATCCCTGCCTGAATGTTGGACAGATCCAGGATGGGTGGCCAACCAATCCCGTTCTCACTCACATCTTTGGGAATTTTCCAGACTCCATTTCTCTCAGCGCATGATGTTGGACTGTTGGAGGAAACCGGATACACAGAGAGATGAAAGAAAAAAATCAGAGGTGTAAGAAGTAGCAGACAACCATACTTAAGTAAAAGTACGGATACGTACTGTATAAACTGCTACTTTGACTCAAGTCTTTTTTATAGTGGTGACTTTTAACTTGTATTGGAGTAAAGTATCAAATTTTAAAAGAACTTAAGAATTTTACTCATACTAAATTTAGGCCAAAACAAACAAAGAAATGTGAAAACGCTCTATTCATGAGGTTTAATTTTCAAATACCGAAACTAATTTTAACCCTTCCAAGTTTCAAAAATGTTAAAACTAATTAAATAAAGAACAAAAAGTCAGTCTCTATCAAACTTATTTTGCTACTACACTGCAAAATAAAAAAAATGAAATTCACGTTCATGTGGTTTCTAATTCACAATTAGCTTCCAGTATCTCCCCGCCATTATCTTCATCAGACTACAGATGGCACAATCTCCTCGTTCGCCCAAGAAATTAACCACGGTAGAAATCGATTATCATTAGTCGCGCACAATCAAGATGTAACGAGTAACAGTAAGTGTCAATTCAAATGTAGTGGAGTGAAAAGTACTGCTACTCAATCACAAATGTAGTGGAGTAGAGAGTAAAAGTTGCTTTTATTATTGATACTCAGTACAAGTACAAAGTAGCCAGAAACATACTTAAGTAAAGTAACGAAGTACATTTACTCAAGTACCTTACACCTCTGGAAAAAAAAAAGGCAAAACGCCATCCAAGCCATGACCTTCAAAGTAAAGTGGGGTGAGGTTGTCAATAGGGGCACTAGGGACCATTTCTGCTTCCAGTGGAACAGGTTACACACAAACTTGGAGCAGTGGGCAGTGTTAAGGTGGCATGGAGGGCATGTGGAGGTCAGTCTCTTGCCCAAGAACACAGTTGTGGAACCTTCCAGACTAGGTATCGATCCTGAAACGCTTCCACTTCGGCGGCACGGTGGAGCAGTGGGTAGCGCTGTGGCCTCACAGCAAGAAGGTTCCGATTGTGACTCGTGGTGTGAGTTCGAGGCCGGTCGGGATGAATTTGTGACCGAGTGAAGTGGACGCTGGCGCAGATTGGCTGCCGCTATTTCACTGGGCAATTGGTGTGTGTGTGTGAATGTTGTGTTTCTGTATGGCGACCTTGAGTGTCTTGAAAGGTGCCAATAAATACAAATTTGAAGGAATTAATTATTTTTACTTCTACAACTGGACCACAACTGATCAAGGCTTGGTTGGGTCTGGAGCTGGTCCACCTTGCTGTGGGGCGACAGTGCCACCCACTACGCCACCCTGCCACCCTAAATAGAATCCCTCTCAGCAAAGCGCTTGCACACTTCCTCACACTATCTGCCTTGACTTTGTTCCAGAGCAGGTGCCAGTTCCCTGTGCAAAGCGGGCAGTTCCTATGCAGTGGTTTGTATAATGTAGTTTTCCCCGTAACATTTTCAATTTGTTCGTCCCTCACTTGAAATTCCGCCAATAATTCCACTGGCTGACGTCGTTCTGGTTTCCAGAGATTTTGCAAGGACACCTTGCGTTCGTTCAAGACTCGCGTCCGCGTCTAAATGTTTCATTGCTGAGCTGAGAAATTTGCAATGCTGACTTGATGGGGTTTTTTTTTTTTTGCCTGCGTCTACCGTGTGTGCTGGCAATGAAATCAAAACCATATATCAAGGTGGATGTTCCCAACCTCAAGGTTGATCGAGCTTTACACTGATGCCGCTTGAAGAAAAATATCCAAAGGTTGTAACCTCAATTTCAAGTCAATGGCTCCGCAATAAGAAAAATTAAACGGAAGGAGTAGTTCATGTTCAAAATTATACTTGTAAATCACGCCGCACATGTAAAGGTATGGTAAATATGCGCTTTAAATGAAGATGTCGCGTGGCGTAATAGAAAGTCGCAGGCTATTTTTTGAGCGAGAGTTGGCACTTTTACCACATTAGTCACACGTGGACCAACTTGTCTGACTGACAGCCAGTGAAATCGCATGGTGCCGACTGTCACACGTGACTCATGCAATGGCGAGGATACACCTCTTCAACTTCAGCTGAGCTAAACTACAGGATTTCAGCCTTTGCGTGGATTCTTCAAGCTGTTATCAATGACAGCACTAGTCGTGTCTTGGACATCTTTTCCCTCTAGACTGATACTGACTGGGAGCGTTGCCCTTGAGTAAAAGCTTTTCATCCCTTGAGAATTTGATTTATGAGGTGAATTGTGGCGATGACTTAAATTAAAGCTTTAAGAAGACAAAAGGACTGTGTTCCAGGAGTCCGCTATTCCTTCACTTTCCAGAGTTCAGCTTTCCTAAGGCTCAATCAGCTTGTCAACATTTACTGGTTGAATACCCAGAGAAAAGCATTGGGTTGTTTGAGAAATAAAGACGACACTGTAAGACACTTTGGATAAAATACAATCGCACTTACCAACAAAATAGTTTTCTCTTGTTTCTCTAGCTTACAGTCTGTTGATTATATAAATACACAGGAAACTAAGGAAAATCAGACCATCATAACCATCACTATCTTTGATTTAGATAAAAAATTAAGCATTGTAGTGTAAAGTAAATACATTTCTTAAAGTAAAGTAAAAATGTGGTTTGAAGTCGGAGATGGTGATGAGAAGAGAAGACCTTGTTTCTTGGATGAGCCAATGAGAAGCTTGCATGTGCTGTACATAATTTTTTTACTTTTCTAAACTTTATTTTAAATCATAAACACGTGTACATGATCTTGTTCTGTTGTAAGGAGCAATTGAAGCGATTTGACTTAAGGAGACAATAGATGTTTAAATAAGGAAATTCTGCATTTCTACCTGTTTGCCACTCCCATAATGGGAGGCGCTGTTGCTGCCTGTCTGTTAAATGGACCAATAGAGCAGATTTCCGCAGATTGGAGTCTCTTTATAAGACAAATTATTTTAATAAGTTGTTGTTCCACCTCATTAAACCTCAGTGGTCAAGACTCTACTCTAAGATTTTATGTAATGTTAGATGCTTTTATACACATTATTATTATTTAAATTCAACCCGTTAGTACAGAAGCCTCAACCAACAAAGAATGCAAATGTGCGTATATAAGGGTGGTGGTCTGTTTTTCAACCCTTTTGAAGAGAAAACATTAAGAAAAAGTTTCATTTGAGATTTTGCAAATGCACCAGAACCCGCTGATGCACCAGAACATGCGACAATCTTCAAATTGGTTTCACTTTGCATCGTCACATTTAGTTTGCTTCACACGAGAAGGTTCAGTCCAGCTGCTGAAGGTGACAAGAAAGGCTTTTCAAAGGATGGATCATGCAGCATCAAGCAACATCTCTTTAGGTCATTAGCACGGATCCATCACGAACTCAACGAAACAAACGCCTCCCTGCTCTCCAAGGACAGTCGTGGCAACCTTTACACTTACATCTCTCAGCAAAGCTAATGCTCTTCATGCACAGTGACAGGAGCTAACCAGCCACGTCTCCCCAGAGAAGGAGAAGACAGAATCATTAAAGAGCTACAGATCAAGATGCTCGAACTGTCTGGGCTAGTCTATAATTTACCACATTTACTTTTTGTTTTTTTTGTTTGGAAGTTCAAGAGCACCTTGATTTATCATACTGCTGATCACACGGAGAGAAGGAACGTCCCGTCTTTCTTTCTCTCCGCTGATTCACATACACTCGGATCAAATTGTCCAAAAGTTAAGGACTCTGTGTTAATGCTACGGTGCAAAAGCTCTGCAGACTTATTACGGTCTGTCGCCTTTAAAAAAAAAAAAAAAATGCATTATCAATTAAGTATGAAACAAAATGCTTTGGCTTTTTTGGAGAGTGAGATGTTTGGCTAATGGGAGTCACATTCTGTAGATTTTTCCATTTTGTGTTTTTGCCTCCCATTAATATTAATACACTCGCTTTGTCTAGAGGAGCCACAATGTCCGGAATAACAATTAGCTGCGTTAGAAACATTCAATACTTCCCTTCGCATTTCCTTCAGTAGACCAATGACAAATTATTCTTACTCTGGCAAATTGAAGATCATCCTCATCATCATAAAGTAGAATAAGTAGATAAGTAAATAGTAAACAAGTAAATAAGCACAATAATTTGCAGATGTTATTCTCCTTTCTGACTTTAATTTACAGTTTTTACAATAGAATAAGTTCCAGCTTTTTTCCGGAAGAGAATCCACTATCTGTACGGTTCCAATTATTCATATAATTACTTGTTTAGCGATTAGCCATTGATTAATAATTTTTGTTAATAGTGATGATATAAACCTGCAAGAGACAATCTTGTGAGTCTTAAACAATTGTTAAATACATCAGAACGCTGCTTATTTAAAAATACTTATATTTAAAAATGTATTCAATGAGTGTTGATATACAGCACTGTACCACAAAGGGTTAAGGAGATGGAAACAAACGTGAAATAAACATGCTGTTCGTGTTTCTATTTCAACATAAAATTATTATTTTTTTAATCAATATTTATTTTGTCAGTGCACTAATGTTTATTCAGCCTCTACATTCACTCAAGAAGAACTAGTGCTAATTTAGTCATGGTGTCCACGTTTCCACGTCTCTTCGTTAAAAAAAGAACAATAAAAGAGAAAATAAAAGCCGAGCGTGATTTCAATGGCTAATTTTCTATTAGCACAAGCCGTTCTCCAAACGCAGCCTTGAGCAGATCTTCAAAGCGCCTTGCGTCCCGTGACACATTCATCAGCAGAATCAGTGGATAGTCTGGTATTATTCTCAGCACGTCAGCAGCTCCGTCGGGTTCCAGACACTTTGCTTGCGTTAATACGTTTCAATATTTTATGTGAGACGTAAAAAAGGTGTAAAGGTAAAGCGTCTCCTGACATCGTCGGTGTGGCTTAAAGAAAAGACACCTTGCAGATAATAACCTGAGTCAGCGGCGCAACAAGCAGCGTTTTATTACGCCTCCACGTTTTTGACGGATTTCGAACATAATCGTGTCTTCAGAAACCCGCACGATTCCCGCTCTAACTATGACTTTGTGGAAAGCCACCCAATTGCAGAGGTGTAAGGTACGTGAGTAAATGTACTTTGTTACTTTACTTAAGTATGTTTTTGACCACTTCGAACTTGTATAGGCTGAGTATCACTGAGAGGTCACTAGGTCACTGAGAATCACACATTTAGCTCAGAATTGTATTCGTTTCTATTTGGTTTATTTTTTTGCATGTTTGAGTTGGATTAGAGACTGACTTTTGTTGTTTTAATTTATTTTGTCGCACCACTTTTGAAACATTGCGGTGTTAATCTGTGTTCCTGTACGAGAAAAAAAATTTGTGTTTGTGTTTCACATTTTTGATGTTTTTTTTTTTGCTTAAATTCAGTATGAGTAAAATACTCAAGTTCTTTTATAATTGGCTACTCTGCTACTTTGACTCAAGTCTTTTTCAAGCTGGTGACTTGTTACTTGTAATGGAGTAGTTTTTGCAATGATACTTTTACTAAAGTATGTCTGCCGGCTACTTCTCACACCCCTGCCCAATTGGAATGCACGAGCCGTTATTTATCTCTCTCTGTGGATTTACACGCTGACAAGTTAATCCTACAAATATACGGTGGTGCAAGCTGCCCAGGGCTGGAGGAGTCGGTCCTGATGCTGGGAGTCTGTCAGTCTTCAGGTCACCTTGATAAATCCTTCAGTACTCGAGTAATCAAACGCTGCAGGAACATTCTAAACAGCGCGTTTATATTCCGTGGATCCGCTGAGTGAGTCGGAACGCTGAGCTGTGCATCTGTGGTAATGTGCAGGGGTGTGAGGTACTTGAGTAAATGTACTTGGTCACTTTACTTAAGAATGTTTCTGGCTACTTCGTACTTGCATTTGTGATTGAGTAACTGTACTTTTCACTCCACTACATTTGAACGAACACTTATCGTTACCAGTTACATTGTAATTGTGCGCGACAAGCTGGAATCGTTTTATACCGCGTTCATTTCTTGGGCGGACGAGGTGAATATCGCCATCTTTAGGCTGCTGAAGGTAATGGAGGCTATTTGTGAATTAGAAACCACAAGAACGAGAATTAGGGGCGTAAAAATGTGTTTTACAAATGCTATTATATAATATATAACTTTAAATCATACATAATATAGATTACTAATCAGATTAATCATTTTATTTTACATCTACTTGCAAATTTAAGCGATTGAGACTGACTTTGTTCTTTTTATCTACTTTTCAAACATTGAGGTAAAATTCTGTTTTTGTCTTGGGAAACAATAGTTTGTTTTCACATTCCTTTTTTTTTTTTTCGAGCCTATATTGAGCACAAATAAAAATACTTCTTAATACTCAAGTTCTTTTAAAATTGCATACTTTGCTACTTTGACTCAAGTCTTTTTGAAATGGGTGACTTGTTACTTGTATTGGAGTGATTTTGACAGTAAGTATCTGTACTTTTACTCAAGTATGGCTGTCTGGTACTCTCTACACCCCTGGTAATGTGCTCTTTCTAATAAAAACGGATTCGGTTTAATCCCCCAACAATGCCACTTGTCGTGATGGACATTTTTAGACACACGTACAAGCGTGTTTGCATTTAGCAGAGGTTTTGATTTAAAATGCACTTGCGCTGACAACAAACTGAGTGAGTTTGTCAACGTGGGCCAAGAAAAAGTGGTAGGAGCCACACAGATGCCGACTTGATGCAAAAAACTTATTTAGAAAAAACAAACTTAAAAAACAAAAAAAACTAAAAAAACAAATCTCTTTGCGACAGGAGTAAGTGTTCACAAGACTGTCAACATGAGCCTGTGTTTGCACAGAACACACACACACAACCAATCTAACCTTCACAGTCAAAATGGCCTGGCTTTTATAGGCCAGTTTTCCCGCCAAAACTTGATTGGGGCAACCTACATTATCTGATCTGGAGGGGGAACCAGATGATCACAGAAAACTTGAAAACTTGTTCACTGATAAAACATCCTCGTCAGTGACATAACAGAAAGGGGAAATAAAATCTAATCTAAACAAGTCACAATAAACTTTTAAATACACACAATTAATATATAATCCATGTATTTGGCTGATTCTAAACACAAATTCAACCAGCATCATCCTCTACCCAAAATGGAATCATCCTCAAACCTTTAAAATGGCCGACAGAAATGCCACGCCTCTCTTTGACCAAACCAAACTCTGCTCTGTCTCACGTTTTCTAATAAAAGGCTTTAAACCAAAATGTATGAATATTCTTTCCGGCAATCTGAAAAGCTGTAGCGATCTGGCAAATAAAATGTTGACTGTAACAAAACAATAAAGAGTAAACATGTTAAATATTAACCTGTTGCGTATTAAAATTTGTGCCCTGCTTTTCACCCACTAGTGAAGTGACACGCGCAAGAAAAGTCGTGATTGGTTGAGAAATTAACGATGTTGTTCTGATTGTTTTTAGCTTTAAAAGAAGGATATTGGATGATTTCAAATCTTTAAAAGTTCAAGTTCAGTGAATTTGTAAGGAGCTCTACACAATTTCAACTGTCTCAAAGTGCAGAAAAAAGCAACAGATCCCTATTTCTACAGCGTTTGGGAGAGAAAAGAATGTGGATTTAATTTTTTCTTTTACATTTGTTCCAATTGAATAACATTCAGTTTTGAAATCTTTGTTATATTGGCGAAGCCTGAAGAGACCGACACCCTTCAGCACACGGTCGTTTCATTTCGTTCTTCTCTTTAATTTTTTATTAATTTCTTTTTTGTACCATTTTTCTACTCATTGTAGTTTAATTCCTTGGTCGTATTCATTCTCTTTTGTCTGGCCTTTTATATTGAGTGATTTTTTTTTTTTTTTTTTTTTTTTTTTTTTTTTTTTTTTTTTTTTTTTTTTTTTTTTTTTTTTTTTTTTTTTTTTTTTTTTTTTTTTTTTTTTTTTTTTTTTTTTTTTTTTTTTTTTTTTTTTTTTTTTTTTTTTTTTTTTTTTTTTTTTTTTTTTTTTTTTTTTTTTTTAAACATTTTAAGACAATCTGTCCCCCCTATCAATTAATTGATCTTGAACAATCAAACACTGAATTTCTTTGATACTTTTCCCAGAAATCCACAACCATGTTCTACTGACAGAGCCGTGGGAAGACTTTACATTCCTAAAACACATGAATAGACGTCTCACACGAATCACACGTGGACTGTTGGACATTCACCACCTATTATGAGAATATAATTATAATAAAAGTCTTTTTATTAGGTTGGGTTTTGTGATAGTTGAAGCTGTACGTTCATTTTTTTCATTATCTCATTAGGGGTTCGAGTCCGGAAAGGCTGGGACATTCCTTGTACTCATTCATTTATTTTTTCTAATATTATTCCCCAATGTCAAAAAAATGTTGGACAAAATTGCATTTACTTCTATATCTTGTAATTGTGTGACTCTAGTGATGTAGTTTATCACTGAAACTAGAGGTTCAGGACCAATGAAACTCATACATATATTTGATAACCATTGACTTTTTCCAATCCATTAATTTTTCATTACATTTTCAAAATGCATTTAAATTATTATTATATTATTTTGTTTAAAAAAATTATTTATTTATTTATTTAATTAGAGAGAGAGAGAGAGAGAAATAGCAAACAGATCCAATAGCACCCAATACTCAATAATTATTTAAAAGAGAGAGAGAGGGAGAGAAAGAAATAGAGAGAAAGCGAGAGAGAAATAGCTAATAGATCCAATAGCAAGCAATATCCAATAATTATTTAAGAGAGAGGGAAAGAAAGAGAGAGAGAGAGAGACTATTAATACACAACACGCTTTATGAATAGTAAAAACATGATTAAAATAGTAACAGTGTGTTTGCAGCACATTCCCGTCTTCTTTCGCTATTTGAATTATGTCTTTGCTGCAAAGCAATCAAGGACTTGGAAAATGTGAGGTTCGAAAGAGAACGTTAAATCTAAAATGAAAAAATGTGTGTGTGTGTGCGAGTGTGTGTGTAGCACAATTATAAATCAGTCATAGCAGTGAGGTTACAGTGGGATTGTGTGGTTAATAACACAAATGAAGCTATAATTCCGAGCAGTGTGTGTGTGTGTGTGTGTGTGTGTGTGTGTGTGCGCGCTGACCCTCTTAAAGCCGCTCCAGCAGACGTGGAGACGCAATTATTTCGTGTTCAAAGAATGTGAAATGTGTGTTCTCCATTTAACACGTGAACAATGGTCACCTTCACCAGGAGCCGCGTGTGTGATGCTCAACACACTCCAGTGTTTAAAATATATATATACTCCGGGAAATTCTGAACACTTCCTAATCAAATTCAAATTTGTCACATTCATATTACACGTGGAACAACATGAAATGTTTTTGATCATTCCAACATTTAAACATAGAGATGGGGGAGATACAACTACTAGTAGTAGAAATACGATAAAAACCATAGATATAAATTTAAATATGAAATATGAATAAAAAAAGACAACATTTCCAAGATAAAAATACAATCGAATGACGTGGAAAGAGTGAAAGTACAAAAAGGAGAAAAATACAAAGAAGTAGCAAAAAATGACTCTAGAAAGGTTTAAATTGTCCAGTTTAAGGTGTCTAAAAAGTGACTCAGTGAACTTGAACTTGAACTTTACTAATTGGCGTAGACAAAATACATGGAAAACGTGACACAGTGAACAAAATGTGAACTTGTATTTTAGCAATTAAATATTTATTTGTGTGTGTGTGTGTGTGTGTGTGTGTGTGTTAGGCCCAGAATGCTAGTTTTTAGCACAAAGTGGGGCCCTGTTGTGTTCTAGTGGGGTCTTAATCTACGTACCCACAACTTTGGGGTGGGGGGGTGTATTCTTATACTTAATTACAGTATCAAAATAATAATAATGGGGGGGTTACAGTGAGGAGAGAGAGAACTTATTGTTTTGCATATAAGTCGATGGTGGGGCCCCACTATGATGTAAATGCGTGCGTGCGTGCGTGTGTGTGTGTGTGTGTGTGTGTGTGTGTCCTTCTGGAGCAGAGCTGGTGATGTAGAAAGCTGCGTCTTATATTATGCATGAGTCTCTTTCCTCGCGACCCCGTGACCTCTGCACACTTCCTCTGGAGATGGCAGAGAGCCAATCAGGTGGCAGAGTTTACGCCTCCAGGGTCGTGACAACTTACATGTGACACCCTCAACAAGTCCTCGCCAGTAATTATTCACGGAGGAACTCGGCCCATTCGTGCCCCAGTCTGACATCTTCTTCTGCGCCGCTCCTGATGTTTCCTCATCTCACTTTTAATTCTGCGTAATCTCCTCCTTCGAGAGCCTGTGAACGCTTTCCTCATCCCCTCAGAAGATTCCCAGCTCTTTCCAAAGCCATTCCGCGTCTCAGTGCAGATAAACTCCCTCCTAAGTTTTGATGGGTCTGAATTAAAAAAAAAACCAAAGCGCTAATGTGCTTAACGCAAATTGTGTGCTTCGGCTTAATTAAAATAATTTAGCCATAAAGGGAGGAAAAAAAACCCTAAGCTGGCTCTTCAACAGTGTTAGCATTCATTCCCATCTTCATTTGCATTTCCTCCTCAGGGTTGATAAACGCACGTACTGTACATGACTCACTAAGTGTTCGTGGGAACCAGTGAGAAACAGATGAAGAAACACTGAGAACATGTGACAGCTTGTGGAAAAGAGAAAAAAAACCACATCCCTACCTCTTTTCCATCTCTGGGTCACGGGGAGCTGCAGCCAATCCCAGTAACTGTGAGCCTGAGGGCGGGACACACTGACTGGTGGCCGACCAATCACAAACTTCTGTTGCCATGGTGGAACTTTGTGGAACTTTATTCTGCTTGTTCAGAAATATACGCTTGACCTGCGTCAGACAGACGAATGAAAACAGAATGTGTATCGATAAATATTTCATACGTATATACATCACCCCCATATAAAATAAAAGCTGAGGAATGCCACGCGCTTCGACATCGGGTTGTGCGGCGTCCTATCTGCCAATGAAAGATTTTAATCTAGTACGCACGGACTAAAGTACATTCTAATTATTGATAAATCTTACAAAAATGAGCGTAGGAGTATTATGAGATTGATCTTATTTTAGATGCGCCAGATTTGAGGGTTTTAATTAACACATTATTCACTATAAATCAATGAATGACCCTAGTGCCGTTACTGATACACACTCACACAGACACGTGTCACACACACACACACACTCATCAGTTGATTCCTGCAGATCACACGGATATATTTAAGGATCTTGACGTCAAGCAGTTGGCGCTCTGTACTATAATGTTGAGATAGTGAATGCACATTTGTCTTTATCATCCGTCTGAAGTCTCTCGGGTTTAAATTAATCCTTGAGGGAAGCTGCAGCAATGCTGACCTGGTTAAAAACATCTGTGATGCCATGTACAGTTGTGTGTTAGTGAACCGTTCTCTGAGGTTTAACTGTAACTAAATGTTAGGATACGTGTCTATACATCCATTTTTTGAACCACGTTTCCATTTCTGGGTCTTGGGGAGATGTGAGGTGTGAAGAGTATACCTGAAAACTACACTCGAGTAAAAGTACAAACACCTTACTGTACAAAATACTCCATTACAAGTCACCAATTCCGAAAAAACTTGAGTAAAAGTCCAAAAATATTTGACCTGTGCTGAATTTATGCTAAAAAAGCAACAAGAAATGTGAAAATCAAAAAAATGTATTTATGAGGTTTTGCTTCATAGTACGGAAAATAATTTTACCACAGAGCAGGACACACACAATCCCATTCTCACTCGTAGATTCAATGTACTCAAATTCGGAATCTAATATGTTTGCAGAAAATTGTAATGACATATTTTTTATTTATCTATATTTATATTTTCATATATCTATATTCCCGTCTGTAAAGAAAGTGAAAATGCCTTTCTCCCGTGATGGATAATTTGGACGATGAATGTTTGTTGGGGAAGACATGTTGAATATCGAGCAGCAGTTCCGAAAATGTACGGACAGTTTCTCATCGTAGCCACATATTCCACCTCAGGAGAGAAAGCAAACGCTGCTGCTCGTCCCACACGGAGATATTGCCTGGTAAATTGCAGTTCCAGCGACACGGCTGAGCAAATGTCAAAAAGGAAATTTAGACAGACGGAAGATCTGAGAAGAACGATGAACTGGTGCTGATGAGGCCAATGTTTCTCGCCACTGTGCTGGAAAAGACCATTAGCCACAACTTCCTCGGGAGAAATGTGAGCGCTTTATTTAACAGTTCAATCAAGGCCCATCTCGCAGTGTAATGGGCCAGAAACAGCCAAAGCCAGCAGTAGTTCTGGAGCCGCGTCACCTGCCTGACCTTTAGTCCACAGGTCATCATCATCATCACGTGCGTTCTTTACCTCGTGGTGCGTGGAGGGTAAAACAGCTCGCCAGCTTATGTTAGACACATGCTTTACCTTTTAACCTTCACGAGCTGTGAGTTCTGTCGGGGAAGACAAGAAATTAAACATTAAATGGATATAATATGCTTTGCTAGGTGGAAAATGTGTGTGTGTGTGTGTGTGTGTCTGTGTGTGTGCGCGTGTGTGCGAGAATTCCTTTGGGAAGAAAGTGAAGTAAAATATATACAGGAGAGAGTAAAATATATTTAAAAAAAAGCCGAAACTTCAGTCTCTTAGTGAATATTTATTCCAGGTTATTTTTGCTGTTTTTGCTGTTATTTGGCTATTTTTGTTATTTGAGGTGAATCTGTGCATAGTGCAAGTTTACAAAAGTAACGTATAACCTTAGTCTACAAAAGGTCGCCAATAAATAAGTCACACATAAACACACACGTATAATGTAGACGTCCAGTTTTTGAATTCAGCTCCCAGCCAATCACAGAAACTCTGAGGGGCGTGGCTGCTATGACTGTTACCTGCATGGCAACAAATGATGGCTGAAATGTGATTGGTTAAATGCTTAAATACTTTCTGGAAGCAGCAGTTTCATTTAAAAAGCAACGGACGGAAGAAGACCAGACATTCAGAGTTAATGTTTCGTTACATAAAATGTTCAAGTTCAAGTTTATTTATACAGCAATTTTCTTAGTTCGAGATTAACGAAAAGTCGCTATGTGATTTAAAATAGTCTTTAAAGAAGTGAAATGTCCATTATTTATCTGTGTTCAAAAACTAGGGAAAAATAGTCAGTTAAAAACTTTATAAATCATTTTGTGAATGAGATACCAAAATGTGTGTAATCTACATACGTGATATCACAATATATAGCAGGTCTTATCTACTATTACCACTTGATGTAGTTAACTACAACACATCACATTCTGTGAAACGAGCAGTAAACCAGAACTGTGATAATAATACCACAACAGTTATTATTAAACTAAAACTATGCAATTAAGCCTTTTTTTTAACTTTCTTTTTTGACTATTTTTCCCTAATTTTTTAACACAAATAAATGATGGACATTTCTCTTTTTATAGATAATTTTCCCCATAATTCTCATTTTGACATTGCGTTGGCCTCGAACTAAGAAAAGCGCTATATAAATAAACTTGAACTTGAACTCGAAACCAAAAAATATAATAAAAGTCCCTGTGAAATTTGTGCGTGATGCGTGGAGCTGGTTAAAACAGAAAGGACACTCTTCCTCCAGCGTAGTTTGAATGCGGCACGTAGACGATCATAACAATACTGTTGAGGTCATGAGGTCACGCGCTCTGGGAACACCTCGCAATTTACACACACACAACTTCCCGTCTTTGTGAAGTAAAACCCTTAAATTAACGCAGCTTCCACCCAAAACACCTTTCATCTCAAGGGCTTGGGCACAGAGAAGGTCTTGACATTTCCACCAGAGTGCCACACTCTGCGCGCAAGATATTGAATTACTATTTAAATTATTTAGATTGCTTTATAGTGTTGAATTTTACCGGCTGGATTTGCCTGGTCGGATGCTTAACACTTCACAACCTTTCTGCTGCGATCTGTGAAATCCCTGCTCACTTTGCTCAACGCATTTGTACTTTGTGTTTTGTTTTCTGGCTTCACTGATTTATCGTGACTCTGTGTGTGTGTCTTCAACTTGTAATGGCTTGGGTAATGCATTTATTTAGGTATTCTCAGTGTGTGTGTGTGCTTATGTTTGTGGCTTTTAAGCAAGATTGGTGTTTAAGCTTACATTTTAAGAACACTATAAATGTTAATGCGTTTCTATCAGCGTGAAAAGCCCCAAGTTTGAGCCAGAATCACGACAGAAATGAATTTTTTCGCATTTAAAAAAATAACAGAATGTGTAGTTTTAAAACTTTGATGTAACGTTGGTAATATTTTCCTGCTGCTGACATTTTTTTTAAAAGTGTGTTGTATCACACTTTTAAAAATCACTCTAGTGTTGTTTTCTTTTTACTAAAGGACATTTAGGAATCTTTGGAATTTTATTTGGTGCGGAACTTTTCCACATTGAGTCCCTTGCTGAAGTGAGACGTCCACCACATCTCTTAATCTGAGTTATTTTAACCTGAGAGAAGATAAAGGTCTGGTTACACAATTATTTTAACATCTAATGATTAAACGGTTTATTTAGATTCTGTGGCAAAATTAGAAGAACAAAGTTCCTGAATAAAAACAACTGACCAAATAGCTCCAACATCTCTGAGTGAGTAAGACAAGCCGTGTGTGTGTGTGTGTGTGTGTGTGTGTGTGTGCGTGCGTGTGTGCGTGCGTGCGTGTGTGCGTGCGTGTCCCAGAAATGAATCCAGTTGCTAATAAACTGATTATAGTGCAGTATAAGCAATGATTAATGCCCAACTAATGTGATGTAGAATGTAAAGTAAATACTAATTCTAAAAATGGGAATTTAACAATAAATGAATAAAAAATGCGTTTATCAAAGTATTTTTCCACTTGTTTACTCACCTTAACAAAAGTGCATCTAAAGTGTGATTTTCAGACAACAGTATAAAATATATTTAACTAAATACACATTTTTGTTTCCTTTTCATTTTTTTGGCTTAAATTAGGTTATTTAATCGGTTATTTTAGGTTGTTTATTTAAGTTAAGTGAATCTAATGTAATCTAAAGGTCTTTACACGTAACACGCCAAGTTCCATCTCAGCACTAGAACCTTCCGTGAAAAGTCCCGACATCGAGCTGGAGATACACACGTCTGGGAAACACAATTACTCCTTCCTCTGCAATCAAACGTAATTATCTTTTCATTTTTCTGTTTTGTGTCGTCCGTCTGCTCTTTTTATTGCTCCGCCGTCCTTTATTCCCCGTATAGCAAAAGACGGCGTAATGCAGTAATTCTTCTTCTTATAGGCAATCATGTTTAAGAATGCTTGGATTGGAAAAACCTTTAACTCACACCGATGGTTTTATTATTCGTTCTTCGGCATTCTGGACTCGCGCTTTGTTTGGCTGACGTGGAAATCTGTAGAATTTTCTTTCTTTGAAAAGTCTAACCACAGTAACGTCAAAGAATGTTATTGATATGTCATTGTTCAACAAGTATAAAAAAATGCCTCGTCTAATTACAAAAAAGAAAAGTACAAGTTCATTTGGCACAATTCACAGATATGTTTATGCGTGGTCCATACTGAGCCAAAACCAAAGGTGGTGTTTTCACGCTTGTCACGGAGGAATTATTACGACAAGAAAACGTTCACGGAGAAGACGACTAGTGTTATGACAGCTTCTTTGCCAATCTGTAATGAATAGATTTAGTGCGGAGCCAGTGGTGATGGTCTGAAGGAACTAGAAGAATCAATGAACAAGAAGCAGGAGGAAATATGGATTGGTCTGAGATTGCGAAAGACGTGTGACAGGGTTTCATCCTTTCACCAGTCCGCTTGAGTTCACGTGCTGCATTGATTGTATGGTGATGTAATCAAGCCAAATCTCCATTTGGAGAGAAGAAGGGCGACGATATTCCACGTGCCAGCGATGCCACCGTGCTGGCAGAACACGATCTGGAGCAAAGAGAGTGGATGAGTCTGTATCTCCACATCCAGAACACAGAGCAGCAGGAAACGCTGTGTCCACACCATCATTCATTATCAGGAAATCTATTCAGTGCAAGACCTACAATTTCTTGGATTTTAAAACAATCGTAGTGGCAGATTGAGGAGGAAAAATGTTTAAGAAGAACGTCATTTGCTACACAGCAATTATCCCGAGTTTCTGAAAGCCATACTTGAGAAACAATATGGACACCTTATTTTATAAAGGACTTCATGACAAGTTACAAGTCACCCGTTCCAAGAAGACTTGAGTAAAAGTCACAATGTATCCAATTAAAAAAATAAAAACTTGAGTATTTTACTCATACTAAACTTGTGCTCAAAAAACACCAAGAAATGTGAAAAGAAACACTTGGCAGAACAAAACACATGATAAGTAATGATAAGTGTCTATTCAAATGTAGTGGAATAAAGATACAGTTACTCAATTACTAATGTAGTGGAGTCGAGAGTAAAAGTGCCGTATATTTTTGATGCTCAGTACAAGTACAAATTAGCCAAAAAATACTCAAAGTAACAAAGTCTTCTTCACAGCACTTTAATGCAATTATTCAAAGATTCAAAACTCACTTTACACCTTAGAAAAATGCTAAAAATAGATATGTAACTAACAACCATCTTTCACAGTTTATGCAACGAGTCTAACTGTAATATATGACAAAATTGCTCATTTAAAATCTGACTCTCAAACTACACCACAAACCACAAGACATTGAGTTCATTAGGTAATGAGTGAAATTATCAGCAGTCGGCCGTATTAACCTACTTATGCTCCATTTTTTAGCTTGATTGAAATAATCATTTTAATTCTTTGCCCTACAGACGTCTCAATTATGCCTTTCCACCCACTTCTAATATTGTTTGATTTAATATTTGTGTTTTCAAGTATCTTGTTATATTGTGAGCTAATACATTTAGTGAATTTATATATTTATATTCATTAATTATTACTGTTACATACTTCAAAACCCACTTGTGTGTGAACGCTACCTGCTTTTCCATTGTACTTTCTGATCAGCTTAGCATTTAAGTTCAAGTTCAAGTTTAGGGCTGTCAAAGTTAACTAGTTAACGCACGCATGCTTAATCGAGTTAATTTTTTTTAACGCCGTTAATCACAGTTGCAGTTTTTTTCACTTTGGGTTTGGTGAAAATGCAGTGAATAGAGTCAGAGAGCCGCGCTAGTGTCATCCAGGTGTGGCTCATTATGATCAGAAGCTCAGAGTGATTACTGTGAGTCTAAACAGCAGCAGGTGAAAGTGTTTAATGACAGACACTTGCTCATCTCATCATCTCCAGGTGTTTTGAATGTTCTTGAATGGACGTGTTAAAACTGAGACTGACCTTATTTAGACGTTTCAACTGCAAATACATGACTTGTTCGTCAAATCTCTGTTCAACAAGCCGCCACTGTAGATTCATAGGAATTAGATAAAGACAATACTGTATTTACACTTCAAACTTTCAATTGATGTATAACAGTTACATGTAAATCCAAAATTGACTTTTTTTGTGTGTTTTATTTTGAATAAAGAGTGACTCGACCTCGGAGGGTTAAAAAAACAAGACAATATATTGCAAATTGAACAAAAAATATACTAAATGATATTGCATTTGTTTGTAAAACAGTTGTATTTAAACTAGTGTATATTTAGTGTTGAGTTTACATTAATTTATATATTACACCTTATTATCCATTATTTCAAGCTTTAGTCATTTAATCGCCATTAATCGCGATTAATTTGGTCAGGGAAGTGCGATTAACTAGTTAAAAATGTAATCGTTTGACAGCACTAGTTTATTTATACAGCGCTTTTCTTAGTTCGAGACCAACACAAAGTCGCTAATGCGAATTAGGCACAAAATAGTCTTTAAATCAGAAAAATGTCCATTATTTATGTATCTGTGTTCAGAAATAAAAGTGTAGCATGACTCTGTGTCTTCCACAGCTACAGTGGTGTCTGATAGATCACACACACGCACGTCTCTCAAAAGCAGAAGCGTGGTGGCATTTACAGAGACTTACGGAGCGTTTGATGCCATTAGGCACCGGTCGAGTGATTCCCCTTTGGTTCTTCTCTGTTGTTTGGCAATAATTAGCTGCAAATCCTCGACTCGGCGCAGAAGAGGCGGTTGTAATTGCCCCGCTCTGATGAGGGGACGGACGCGGACGCACTTCACTTCATGAAACACACTGGCCCTGTTTAAAACGCCATATGTTTCTCTGAGGAATTTCACGGCTTGTTATGAGTGTGAGTAAATGCTGGAGGACGGAAGGAAACACTTTCCTCATTTACAGTCACATCCCCTGAAATCTGTCGGGTGGGCGACACTTCTGCCTTTCACGTTTCCCCGGAGCCTTGGCTTATTTTATTATGTAGTTTGGGGTTTCTGCTGGTTAAAGCGCTTAATGTGCCAGTCAACTTGTCAGTCATTTTTTTGGGGTTCTTCTTGGTGCGTATGAGCTTTAGATAGATAAAAGTCATCATGTGACTGTTGAAACATGCCTCTCTGGATTTTTTGATGTAATACTGTGAGTAAAAAAAATTAATAAGAGTTCAAGTTCAGGTCTCTTGATTTTTTTTTTTTTTTGGAGAAATTAACAAAAAAATAAGAAAAAAAATTATATATGTATCAGAGTCAAATGATAGTTTTTTTTTAACTAGTTAATTGCACTTCCCCAACCAAATTTTTATCTGGATTTATCTGGCAAGGTTTTAAACCAAAACTCTCCATCTAAACATGCATTTATTGCATGTAAAAAAAAACAAAAAAGAAGTGGGGAGAAAAAAACGGAAGTGGAAAAACCCGCAACTGTGATTAACGACGTTTAAAGAATTTGACCGATAAACAAAATAAGTTAATCACATACCTTAACGCGTTAACTTTGACAGCCCTAATATATATAAATATATAAATATATATATATATATATATATAAATATATAAATATATAAATATATATATATATATATATATAATGATTTATTCAAACAGAGACAGACAAACAACAGTGCTTGGGCATCGCTTTAGAAGCTAAAGCTCGACTGCGACTCTGAATCTGCAGCTGCAACAAGCTTCTCTGAGATGAAAGTGACAGCGACTGTCAGGCTGCATTTGTGCCGAGCTTCACATGCTGGAAGACCTGCATATGTTGCTGTTGTTGTTCTGTTTTAGCAGAAGCTTGACATGTTGGAATCAGTATGGAGTATTTTCAAGAATAAGCATTGAATTAAAAGACGTTTCTGCATCCAGCGCTGAAACACGTGATGTTAATGTAGGTTAAGAGTGTGTGAGATAAACTCTAACTGTTCCGAGTCACAGCGGGATGTTTTAGCCACAGAACGGGCCAAGCCACTCAATCGCTGAATTACAAATCCCAAATTATTTAATTACTGCATATTTAAATCTCATATTATCGTATTTACGCAAATATATTCATCCCCCTGATTTTTTAAATAACGTTTCTGGTTCAATTACGTTGATATTCTCTTACAAATACTACTTTTCTTTATTTAACAAACCTAACTTGTGACTCGAATCATTTTGATTTTGTTTTACTTGAATAATTGATAACAAAAAGTGGATTCTAGTGGTCAGGACTTCATTTCCCAGGATCCTTTGCTCTCCAGTCAGACTCCGCACATGCTCAGATCAATAGTTTCAAGCTCAGGTCTGTGTCAAGCTCTCTGTTTATCTGACGCCGTGTGAAGAGGAAGGATTATTATTATCCCCTGTTTAGCCACCCAGCGTTTTGATTGTGTCTGTTCCTGGGATTTTTTTTTTACTCCTTTCCCATGTTCTTCATTTTCCACTGTTTCGACTTCTTCTTCGATGACATGTTAGACTCGTTTGTAGCCGGTCGTGCTAAGCTGAGCTAACCCGCTCGTGGTTTGTTGTCTGTTTGTGATTGTTTCTGACTTGAAATATGAAAAAATGTTGCCTTCTATTTACACGCATATTTGAAATATGCGATTATAAGGGCCCCTTAAATTTTTGAGCATTGAAAATTCGAAGATGCTTATATTCATGTAAATATGGTATATTACTGTATATTCACACGAATGAATGAATTCAAAGACATAATTGCAGCCACTGGCTTCAAATTTGCCCAGATGTTCTCCCAGAGGAGAATACTTGATGGAACACTCAATACTTCCTTCAAAGTCGCCTACTTTCATTGTCACCACCCATCCACATTGATTTTGCGCACAAGCGGAATAAATAATTTATTTGGAATAACCAAATTGCCGCATAATTCAGTTTAACAAACCAGAAAACCTGAATTTAGCTGCAACTAACATTCCACCGCAACAAATGGACTCATACGTCTGCAGAAGCGAAGAAAACGATTTTTCCATTCGCCTAAAAGATGAAAGCAGCTCTAACACACGTGTCCTTGCTTCACGTCGACTCATCGGAATGAGTTGCTGTATTGATTAGCCAGGCATTGACATTTCCTTATTCCCGCTTTGCTGCCATTTAAAGCGCATTAGATGAAACTCGTTAACCTCATCGCTCAAAAATAAAAGCCGATATTGAGCGACTATTTCCAGTCTAAAATGTGATGTAATAAACACAAGCTAAGCTTATTACAGCCATTACTTCAGCTGTCGGAAAAGCTCCACCCACAAAGTCAAACCACTCCCCCAAGCCCAATCACTTGATTATTGACCAGCTGTGACCTCCACCTGACACTCATTACCTGTTCCTATATATGGTCACTTCCTTGTCCTGGTTTGTGGGCGTGTCCTAGGCGAATAGACATAAGCAGAAATTGTTACACTGTCAAACTTTCCTGTATTTTCAGCATCACTCCAGTTACAATCATTTCCGTTCTTTCCGTTTTTAATTTCTCATTCCGGTCAAAAATAAATCCACCTTCTTGCTCCTACAGTGGAAAGCAAATCCCACCAACTGATCATAAATTGACGTCTAATAAATGTGCGTATGTTTCCCGTCATTAACACAAAGGCAATTAAAGTCCTGATCTGCCGTTAATCTCCAGCCGTGATTTCCAGGTGTGGCTTTCTCAAGCGTTCCACTCTCGGATCCGCGCCAGGACTTAACATTTGCTTTAATTCACTTTGAGGAGCCATCAACGTGTGTTCACACTGGTGAATCGGCCGTGATTTAGAAGCGCCGGGGGAAATCACTGGACACTTGCTTTCAACAGCCCAATTTTTTACATCCATTTCCCAGTGACTTCTGAAGCCGTAAACACAGCTTGTCTCGCCCAGTTAAACTCCCTGGTGAAAAAGTGCCATTCGCTCTCGCTGTCATGTTGTCATTTTAGCCTCATATTTGATAAATAGTTTCATATTATATATCAGTACTATATATGTATATATATATATATATATATATATATATATACTCACACACACACACACACGAAGAAGGCAAAACATGCTTCACGTTTTAGTTTTATTATTTATTTAATTTTCTTTTTGTTTGGTACAAACGAGTGTAACCAAAAAAATAAGTACTTTCCATTGATATATAACACTTATATGTTTGACTAAATTTGATGAAGTATTTTTAGTGTGTTTCACACCAACTCGACCTCGGAGGGTTAAAAAAAAGAAAATATATTGCAACTTGAACAAAAAGTAAAAAAATTATATTACAGTGTTTAAACGAGTGTTTATTTAGTGTTGCATTTACATTCATTCACATATCACACATTGCGATTAATTTGCTTAGCGAAATGCGATTAATTCGTTATTTAATTATAGAAATGGGATTAATTATAGTTAATATATATCAAATCACATTTATTGTCACATCATATTCGACAATATGGGACACGCCCATTTTTCCCATAATAGCGGCACAACTTTGCATTATGAGATGCGACAATTTTGTTGCTCTTCTGTGACAATGACGATAAATAAAAGAATTTGAATTTGATTTGCTTTAGCGTTTGTCCCAATAAAGTGGCTGCCACCTTTATCCTGATGCCCAATTAAGCAGAGTAGACTACACACACACACACACACGCACACACACACACTCTGTTTGCATGTGTAATTACATGTGTAAACAAATAAACAAAAAGGTCGTCAAAGTTCACTGTGATGATGTGCTGGGTTGCGTCTTTCTTCTTCATCTGTGTTAAAGGCGCATTCAGCATCGTCTGCTCCCCGCAGAGAGAGAGAGAGAGTTCTCGACAAATCAGTGCTCTTCTCCTGTCAGCGATGCCCGTGAGGAGAGAACAAGAGCACTTTCATGACAGCTGTGCAAATCTGAAAGCTCCTCTATCCTGAGGGCCCAGATTTTACACATCCTAGAAGTGAGTCACGAGGTTGATATGTGCTGATGACCAAAAACCTAATCACCTCGCTCAGATGCTCACAATAGATTAACAACAAAAAAATCAATACATTCACGTCTATATGAATTCACTGATTCATTATTTAACAACATGTCTAGGTCGGATGTCAAACCGCATAAAAATAAGTCCAAACAATGTTAATTAAAAGCAGTTTGTATTCAGCGTCTCCATATATATATATACTCCATATATACTCCATTAAAGTCTATAAAATGCAGTGACGGCGCTAATATTGTCTTCATATTCCCATCTCCGGGAGCTTTTAGCCATGAGGATCATTCCCAAACGCAAACCCCTCCCCCGCTGTAAAGCCGCAGTTATTGGACGTTTTGTTAAACAAACACAATCAAAACACACACGCATATGCGTATCGAAAACTGTGCCGACAACAACAACAACAACACTCCACACGCGGTCTTTAATTTTAGCTGGCAAATACAATTCACACACGTTTACTCAAGTACGTAAGTAATGTCAGGATTAAACATTAAAAACACAATGTGAGTAGAAAACATACAAACTGAGGCAAGACAGGGATTATTACCGTATTTATGCGAATATTAGCACCCCCCTGATTTTCCAGGTGTAATCCTGGTTCAATTACGGTTATATTCTATATACTAACATATTTGTAAGGGGGCGATTATAAGCCCCACCCAAGTTTTTGAGCGTCAAAAATGTCTGGTTGCTTACATTTGCGTAAATATATCTTTGTTTCACACTTCATGGCAGACTTTCTATCTAATTAATATAAAATAAATGCAAATTCACCTCATTTTTTTACTTTTTGGTTTGTAGTCTCAGTGGATGAACTGGTCCTAATATCTGACTTGGACACACGTATAGAGCAAGAACCACATCACTGGGTCTCTAAATAATTTATCAGCGCTAATAAATGACTGTCTGCCTTCAGACGTCAATGCATTGGATTCCACGATCCTATTTGACGACTCGCTATAAATATTCTAAATAAATTGGCTATTGTGAGATGAAGTGCAGTGCACATTAAGAGATAATCAGAGATGCTTCCACTGCAATTAGAAGATAAGTAGCTTTATATCCCATTCTGCAGTGTCACAATCAGGCAAGACACACAGTTTGAGCCTTTAGTAGCTGGAGTTTATAATAATTAAGTTATAGTTGTAAAATTGCTCCAACTAGAAATTTCTAAACAATTGAATACACTGAAATTTAAAGAAAAATATATGTGTACTGTATTTAAGCTAATATAAGCACAAAATAAAATGCAAAAAAAAAAATCCATTAAGATGCAAACATAAGTACGTCTATACTTTCTTGGAAAACTAAAACTGTTGATGCGTAATTCTCGGAACAATACTTCTTTTACTTCTAAACCAAACTTGTGACTCTTACTTGAAAAACACATTTTTAAAAATGTAATGTTAAATGTTATTTTGAACTGCAGTATAGTATATCTCCAGTAGTGGGTGCTATGCCTTCGCTTGCTTTGTCCATATATGTGCGTGTTCCGGTTTTCACAGACATATTATTATATTTATTTCTTCCAGTGTTATTTAGCCAATGAGAAGTGTCACACGCACCAATGCGTGGATAAGATATCTTTCTTTGTTATTCAGGTTAATTTGTTATTTATATAATTTAAATTTTGTTTGCATGTGAGGTATCGTAGCTTAGGTACACTCCCGCTAGAAAAATACGACATATTATTTATTTGTGATTGCTCCTGGCTTGAAATATGAAAAAATGGCTGCTTATGCTTACCTGCCTAATTTACCTGAAATATTTGCATAAACGCATGTTTTTGTGATTCTAAAATTGAAAAAATATGTGTTCTATCCACATTACCGTATTTACGTGAATATAAGCGACCGTTTTTTGCCAAGTCGAGTCAAGTTAGGTTTGTTAAATAAAAATAATAATAATAATATTAATAATAATAATAATAATAATATGAGTATTTGTAGGGCGCTTTTCATAGTTTTAACTGTCTCAAAGCGCACGTGTAAATATGTAAGAGAATTGTTGCTTTTTATTCATTTGATCGTCAGGTTGTTGATGTTTAAGTAAATGGCTACAATTTAGACAAAAACAAATAACGTATAAATAAAAACATTTACGTAATTTAGCCATTAAAAATAATAAATATAAATATTTGTATTATTTTGTGCCTGAAAAATCAGGGGGTGCTTATATTCGTAATGGCACGAAGTGGCTATGGTACTTTTCATTTCAGGGATTCCATGGGCCTGGCGGCACGTCCGACTCTCCAGATTCCGAGGAAGTGAGTGAGATGGTAAATTCTCCTGAGTGGATGTTCCCTGACACAGGGTTTAATTAGAAGCAGCTCTGGTGCTGGTTACTGAGCCGCTCTCCAGAGAGTAATTACTCCACCAGCTCACTCACACATCTACACTCAACACAAATAAGCCGCGCCTGGACTCGGGTCCGGACTCGCTTCATCAGGAATTCCTCTCTCCAGCTGGTGTTGCTGGTGCTGATGGTTTGACCAGCAGTAATTGTTCCTGCAGACTGTTTGCTCTCCTGAAACCTCTGGCTACAAACCTTCTCGTTCTTTGCTTTGCCGCCATCCAGAGAGTCGGCCTTCGTTAAGCATCTGTTGTTTACACAGACACTGGCACCAACTTTGTGTCAATGAGTAGAAATATTACAGCATTAGAGCTTCACATCCTATTATTGGACTTTCCATCCCTGGGACATTTCTGGAGAACCCAAATCCACTTTTATTCATGTTATAAATGGTCGTAAATGCATAACGTGTTAAATTGGACACTAAAAAATAACCCATATAGATATCGTATTCACGCGAAAATAAGCACCCCCCATGATTTTTAAGGCACAAAATATGTTTATTTATTTAACAAACCTAACTTGTGACATGTAAAATTTTGATATTTTTTTATTTGAATATTAGATAACAATGGTCAGTGTCACAGCGTCACTTCCGTGTCGCGCTATTGTTTACGTTTATGTTCAGCTGTCTCGTGACTGTTTGTTATTGTGATCAGCTGTTTCACGTCACTCCCTGTCTTTCCCGGACAGTGTTAATTGTCTCGTTTGCGTTTTCAGGTGTGTGTCATTGACACGTCGTTATTATACATAATAATATAATATATATGATAAGTTTTTACAGTCTTTGTCAGGTTTTCTGATGTGGTTGTTTGTAGTTTTGCCTCGTAACTCAAGTCTTTTTCCGTGTGTGACCATTGCCTGCTTTCTCGACCACGACTTTTGAAATGAAACCCATTGTCCAGATTTAACCCCTTGTCTACTGATCACTTCCGTGCAGTGCATGGGGATCCACTCCTCCAGCCTGGAGATAACCACACCGTGACAGTCAGGACTTCATTTCCCAAGATCCTTTGCTCTCCGGTCAGACTCCGCACATGCTCAGAGCAATAGTTTCAAGCTCTCTGTTTATCTGACGCCGTGTGAAGAGGAAGGATTATTATCCCCTGTTTAGCAGACCCAGCGTTTTGATTGTGTCTGTTCCTGAGTTTTTTTTTTTTACTTTTTGCTCGCGTTTTTCGTTTTCGACACATTGGACTCATCTTTAGCCGGTTGTGCTAAGCTAAGCTAACCCGCTCGTGGTTTGTAGTATCTGTTTGTTGTAATATAAATCCTAGCACAGTATTTAGTTTAATCTCACTTCTTCCAGTTAACATGCATGTCCACTACACAAACAGCTTCACCTGACTCTAGTGTTCCCAATATGAATAACCGACGACCAGTCCAGCAAAGAATCAGACTAAAATCAAAAATGTTGTGAAGCATCCATCTTCCTTCACTTCCTTTCAGAGCGCTATCAAGCTTAGTTCATACCTCCTTTATGTCTGATTACATTACGTCTTCACATCAGTATAAGCCCGTCGCTCCCCTGAGTCACACACACACACACACACACACACACACACACACACACACGTCTTCAGGTTGTATTTTGGGATTGTGTGTGTGTGTTTTGGAGAGTCTGGCCTCAGTCTTTCTATTATTTGCAGAGAAGCATCTACTCTAGAAACTGTATTCCCCAGTCGATCTGCTCCTGCAGCTACATAAATGCATTCTTGATATGGCATGGATGATGTGGTGTGGATTCTTGTCCTGCAGATACTCATCTGTGTGTGTGTGTGTGTGTGTGTGTTTATGGAGATGATTTACTCCTGGTGAATGCAGTGAACTTCTACGATTATTGGATTTTCTTATTTTTAGGATCTTTCTATTCACACTCCTTTTTATGGGGCGAGGTCACGCAAGGTCAAGTTCATCCCTGGTGTTTACATCTGAATTGAATGTATGAAACAAATCAGTTAGCAAATCTAAGTGTGTGTGTGTGTGTGTGTGTGTGTGTGTGTGTGTGTGTGTGTGCGCGCATGTGTTTCAGGTCCAGGGCTTCTTGGATTGGCCCTACATAACTAAGAAAAGAAAGTTGTTAAAATACTTTTTACTTTGTACTTTGTAGTAGTACAAATGATATGTTAAGTACTGGTTCGTTTCAATGCAATAGAATGATTTAATGCAGCACCTTTTCAGATTTTCTTTCTGGCGTAAGAGTGACTATCTGATAGTGAATGGCAATGCAATCAACAATAAAATAGACACAGTGAGTATACTGTAGATAAAGTGAATAGTTTTGCTTTTTAGTCTTGATTTGTTTTTCCAAAAAGGACACACAAAGCACTTGGAAATTCTATTTCTTCTTTAAGGACTGATTTGAAGAGAACACACAATCAGATGCTTCTAAGCAATCATAATCCACACTTCCTCCTTCAAATAGGTCAATCCAAAACAAATAAACAAAACAAAACAAAAAACAAAAAAAAATATACAAAAGCGTGTCCAAAGAATAATGTGTTTAATTGCAATTTCCCACTTTGCATAAATTGATTACATTTGAATAGTTGATCAGTTTGCTTCATTCATCTTTTTGGGTCAAGGAACAATATGTAATAAAAATCAAAACAGACATACTTTCTATTTATTTGGTCTTAGAAAATCAAAGGAAGGGTAAAAGTTCAGCTTAAGATGTAATGATTGGTGGTTTGGGTTTCACGTACTGTAGCGTCATTGAGAGTCCAGATGATTTCAAACCGTGCAGAGAATAATCTTCTCCTGGGATAAAGAAAAGCCAGCGTACGTTTTTCTTTCTATATCTCATTCTTTCTTTTCTTTTTCTTTCTTTATAGCTTTCTCTATCTCATTTTTTTCATTTCTTTCTTACTTTTTTCTTTCTTTTATTCTCTCTTTCCTTCCCTTCTTCCTTCCTTTCTAACCTATTTTCTCTCACTCTTTCTCTATATCTAATCTCATTATATCTTTTCTCTTCATTTAATTATTCCTAACTTTCTCCATCTCATTCTTTCTCTCTCTCTCTCTTTCAAAAATATTTCTCTCTCTCTCTCTCTCATTCTTTTATTTTCTTTTCTTTCTTTCTAACTTTATCTCATTCTCTCCCCCCCCCTCCTTTCTTCCTTTCTAACATAAGCAGAGATCTACAGTTTACCCCAGTCTGAAAAATCTACAAATGTTACAGTGTGTGTGCAGTTTGTGAAAGTGTGTGTGTGTGTGTGTGTGTGTGTGTGTGTGACTCTAGTTTGATGCCTCTTCACAAGGACTTGATGTGAACCACAGGTGTCTTCTTGAAGTCCATGGTGACATCTGTTCTCCGCCCGTATTAGACGTGTGTGTTTGTTTTGAATGTGTGAGCGCTTGTGTGTTTGTGTGTGTGTGTGTGTGTGTGTGTGTGTGTTTGTTTTGGGCAAACGTGTGCGATTTCTGACTGCCTGAGTGCGTGTGTGTTTTATTTTGAGTTTTAAGAAAAAGATTAAGATTTGGTCTCGGGCTCAATATTAAATGAGATCTGACTGGGTTCTGGAAACTAATTGGGACGTCGCACAATATATTTCGCAGCACTTGACTAAACCAAACGCAAACACAATGACACAGTAATTCAGCACACTATTAGCTCCGCATTTATTACATACGTTTGTACATACAGTAATATCTGATAGAACATCAGGCCTTTGTTTTCTGAGCATCACTTGTTTACTGAAGAGATGAACACGCGGCTTAGAAACGAGGATTACGCTAATGACCTCTGACAGAGTCGCTCAATACGCCGTTGAAAGGGCGCGGTCAATCACAGGTCACCACGCCCATCAGAACCATTGCGCCATTTTTTGTCTTTTGCGTGTAAACGATAATGTGCAATTAACAATCTCTCTCTCTCTCTCTCTGTCTTTCGCTCTCTCTCACTCTCTCTCTCTCTGTCTTTCGCTCTCACTCACTCTCTCTCTCTCTCCATCTGTCTTCTCTCTCACTCTCTCTCTCTCTCTCTGTCTTCTCTCTCTCTCTCTCTCTCACTCTCTCTCTCTCTATCTGTCTTCTCTCTCACTCTCTCTCTCTTTCTCTCTGTCTTCTCTCTCTCTCTCTCGCTCTTTCTCACTGTCTTTTCTCTCTCTCCCTCACTCTCTCTCTCTGTCTCTCTCTCTCTCTCTCTCTCGCTCTTTCTCACTGTCTTTTCTCTCTCTCCCTCACTCTCTCTCTCTGTCTTCTCTCTATCTCTCTGTCTTCTCTCTCTCTCTCTCGCTCTCTCTCTCTGTCTCTCTCTCTCTCTCTCTCTCTCTCTTTCTCACTGTCTTCTCTCTCTCTCTCATTCTGTCCTCTCTCTCTCTCTCCCTCTCTCTCTCTCTCTCTGTTTGGTGAAAGGGGGAATAAATTCCAGGGATTATGTTGTGTTGTGACGGCCATAAGCTCATCCATCTCAGCTTCTGTCTCGCTCCATCAGTCGCCTGATAATAAAGCGTCACAACACCCACGCCTCTCCTCCACAACGCAGAAATCACGCTTTGTCTGTTAGTCTCATCCGAAACTCTTCCTCTGCTCCGGGAAAATGATCCGCTGTGTTCAGATTCGGCAGTCCTTGTATAATCACTGATGTGCAGAGGTGTAAAGAGTAGCAGACAACTATACTTGAGTAAAAGTACAGATACGTACTGTATAAGTTACTCCAATACAACTCCAATAGAAAGTAAGGAAGTACATTTACTCAAGTACCTCTGCTGATTTGTGGAAACGGCTCGTCGCTGTGATCTCGGATCATCTGTGTGACGGACAGGAGTGATGGAGGAGTGTGTCAGATACGCACACGCCTGCTCCACACACAAGATGACGTATAGGCGAGGCGCGGGCGTGGCGCTGGAGGTGCTCGTGTTATTGACTCTCGGGGCTGAAGGTCTGATGATGGTTGATGGGGTTTATTACTAGAACCACGCTGAGGTGAACGCTCCACGAATGAGAAGCCTGATCAATCACCGCTGTCAACGCTTAATTAAGCTGTGTCACGTGTTAAAGTGCTATTAAAGGTCAGTCACTGCTCCCTACATGGGTAGTTTAAAAAAAAAAAAAAATTAAATAAATAAAATATATATATAAAATAGAATAGAATAGATTAGCTCAGAAAGCCTTTGTTGTCATTGTATCAAAGGGTTACAATTGAAATGTCTGATTGTGGGTTGAGATTAGTATCGCTCCTCCGTTTAATGCAAAAAGAAATATGTGATAACAGTAAAATATACACACTGAATAATCAATATAAATAACAACAACTTGGTCCAAAATATGGAAGGCAAGAAACAGTTTAAATATAACACAGGATATAAAAATAAGAATATGAAACAAGACTACATGCAAGTGACAAAATATACAAAAGTTAATTTATATAGCGCTTCTTAGTCCGAGACCAACGCAACGACGCTATGAGTCTTTAAACAGAGAAATGTCGATTCTTTAAATGAGTTTAAAAAATTTGGGGCAAAAAAAGAGTCAGTTAAAAAGGAAAAAATATGGCTATTGTTGTTCAGACTATGGGCTATGAGCAGTGCTATACATATAATAATATATATATATATATATATATATATATATATATATATTTATGTATGTATACACTAAGTCACATGTTTTCATTGATTTATTTATTTGTGTTGTTCTGTTGTTCTTTTTTAATGTGGGATGGGTTTCAATCATATATAGTAGTTTATATAGTTATATATATATTAGTTTTGTTTTTCAATAGCACTGTCCTTGCTCACCTAGCAATTTCATTACACTAATGCAAAAATCTAATCTTACTAAAAAAAAAAAAAATAAGGTACAAACCTGTAAGTGCTGCTCTTCAGAACAACACCACCTCAGTAATCTTACCACCGGACAAAGTCTTATCACTTGTGGCCACTTCAGACAAAATATTCATAGAAAAGCACAACGAAGGCATTTTAGGAACATATAATCTTCATAATCACTTTTCTATTCACATTTTCTCCATTTTAAAATCTCCCTCTTTATACTAGAATCAAAATAACATCGCCGAGCCATACGTGCCAGTTTCTGTTCTGACATTTACAGAAATGATGCAGTCGGCTGTTTGTGGGAATTAGGCTTCAGAACATCTTTACATATGCGCTTCGCTTCAGCCTGATGCTGTTTGACTGCTGGAAATTTCACGTTCAAGCATTTATAGAAAAATGCGCAGGGAGCGGAAGAAAGAACAGAATAAAGAGCTCCCGCAGGGAAGAGAAACAGATTTATATCCTTCTATTAAACGGCAGCAGCACGTTACAAACTCGGGGTCAAGGGTCGATTTACATGGAGGAAATTGTGTTTTTATTGAATAGCATGTAAACTGTGTGTGTGTGTGTGTGTGTGTGTGTGTGTGTGTGTGTGCGTGTGTCTGCGTGTGTCTGCGTGTGTGTGTGTGTGTGTGTGTGTGTGCGTAGTTCTGTTAAATACATGCAAATTGACGCATAATCTAGAGAAACAGATATCAACACACATCTTTTCACTAAAGAAAGAAAAAAAAATCTCTTTTTTATTCGTCCTCCCTCTGATCTTCTTTAAAACAAGGCAGTGGAGCTGCTTGTGTGTTTCAGTAAATCACCAGAGGTTTGGTCTGTAGAAGCTCATCTGAGCGTCTGGAGAAGGTCAGAGCAGGTTTACATCGTGACCCTTGACCCCGTGTCAGTGTCGTGTCAGGGGATCCTACAGCCTGTTGGTAGTTCAAGATTCAGGTAGTTACAAAAGAGAAAATGAGCCTCAATATTACATAATAACACCTCCAGATTCTCAAAGGCTGTGTTGTGGAATCACTGGAAACGTTCTTGCTGGCCATACGGCAAAAAAAATAACATTCTTTAGATCAGAGAAACACTTTTTAAAAGGTTCACAGAGTCAGTGATGCGATTCTGCATGATGATGATGATGATGATGATGATGATGATGATGATGATGACAGAAGCCGAGGAACTGCAAATGCATTAGCATTTTTTACTGAATATTTCAGCATTTTGTGGAAAAATGCTAATACTGTAGGTGCTTATTTCTATGCTTTATATGACTTCAACTTTGCCAACTAAGCACGTTCAGTCGAATTTCGTGTTTCACTTTCTTTGTGGAATTTGAAGTGGATGTTTTTCTGCGGCACAATCGGTTTAAATTCGAGTTCAGTGCATTTGTAATTTGTACAACTGTCTCAAATCGCTCTCTAAAATAAATAAAAGTCTCAAATAAAAAATGTTCTTTAAAGGAGAAAAAGGAGAATTTTTTTTCTTCTTTCTCTTTTTCTTCTTTCTCTTTCTTTAATGGACATTTTTCTCCCCCCCCTAATTAGCATAGCGACTTTGCGTTGGTCTAGATTCTATAAAAAAAACTTCAACCTGAACTTGAACAAACTGGTAGCGCTGATGTTCTCGTCCACGTCCTGGACTGCACTTCCCATGAGCCTTTGCACACCTGTGAACAATTTGGTCTTTTACAATTTAACAATTTAACAAACTGAATCTCAAAGTATGTATTGTTGTGACATTTGCACATCTTGATGATTTTCACGTCTAGATGTCTGTTGTCTGGATTAAGTCATGTGACTGCAGCTCGACTCCGCCGCTGTAAATAATCTCTGACTTGCATTATGGATCACGCCTCCAGTTTTTCGCCTCTAGTGGTTCGTCACAAGCTGAATTTTTGTTGTTTTTTGGAGAATTGTGTCTTCCTAGTGGCTGTTGCTCCGCTTGCAGTCGCAGAATTAAACATTTACAACACCACATTTTTTTATTTTGTACGGCTGCTTTCAACCGATCTGTGATTGGGGAAACAACTGTATTAAAAAATATTGTATAATTTATAAATATATGGAACTTGAACTCTGAATGTTTGCCTGTAAACGCTATGTGAGTCACTTCTGAGATTTGCATTTTGAAACTATTAGCATAACATTTACAGCAGACTCCGAGATAAAACATGGATAAAAATATAGATTCATCTGTTCCTACAGTAAAATATATAATAAAAATAAAAGTATTCCCGCGGCATCGATGTGGTACGAGCGCTCTCTGCGTCTCTCCTCGACTCTCCACTCATTTTATTTTTTGCGAAATCAATAAAATGATCAGCACATGTCCTCCATTTTCCCTTCTTTATTACCATGGTGCGCTGTGACTTCAGCTTTGCAAAGTGTAGTACATAATACTTTTGTTCTATCTATGATTCCATCTGTCAACTTTTGAAAATGTTTGAAAATGAAACACTCCGTCTAAAAGTCCTTCTTTGCTCTTCCTCTTCGCATGTCAAACAAATGGCGCCCCCACAGGTGAAAAAACTGCAAACACGATAATGCATCAATTATTTTAAATCATGATTCATTTTGAATATTAATCGTATTAGTTAACGCGTTAACTTTGACAGCACTTTATATATATATATCTATATATATAGATTAGACCATATGTCTGACTTTTGTTATATTAGGTAAATATGTGTGATCAGTCTTTTCAGCTAGACTAATTATTTACACTAGTTTACATTAATTTACATTTTACACTTCAATATTCAATATTACAAGATTCTATCGCGATTCATTTGGTTGAGGAATCGTTTGACAGCACTAGTAAATATATATATACATACTGTATATTTGGCTTTGTGTCTTGTGTTGCTGCTGGCTAATGGTCATTCCTAACTATTCCTCTTTCTTTGTCTTGGGGTCTCAGGAAGAAAGGATGAGCACTTTCTACAAAGGCTGCAGGTTTCCGTCAGATCAAAGCGTGTGTCTGCAGGGAGTGTAGTGTGAAACTCACCACGTGACAGCAGCGCCTGGGTCTCGTCCTCCTGTTCCTCAGCACTTTCCTCCTGATCAAAGTCTGGACCTGTGGTCCCAAAGAAAAAAACCTACAGCATGAGGGAAAACGTGATCACCGTCCAAAAGATGAGAAAATGACTTGTAAGAGGATCGGTGGCAAAACGCCTCACAGAGACTTGTCAAGAAATAACTCAGAGACGTTTGAATGTTGTTCACCTTTCCAAGTCTAATGAGGGAAATTCGGGATGTGGACGATTTTTCCATTTTTTTTAAGTGCGTATATGCTTTCTGACAATTTTTACAGATTATAAATAAAACAAAAAAAGACAAATAAAAATGGTTTCACTTAATTATGGCCCCTGGTGGCACATCTGACCAGATACACAAGATACTTTTATAAAAACAAACTACTTATCCCATGATGCAGTGCCTTTGGATAAATAATAATTTATACATAATTTTATAATTTGACGAGTAAATTAAAAGCACATTTTGTATTTCTTTCATGGTTACTTCCATAATGTTACTATTTGAAATTTGTGAATTTTGACCCGGTGTAAAGTAATAACACAATATTTAAAATTGTCTAAAGTTCAATGAATCCTGGAAAACAAATCATGTCTGTTTGTTATTCGTACTGATGTTGACAAAATGCTTAATTTTGTTGTGATTTATGAAGCTTTATTCCGTTAAGCCCCCGACTTAAAGTGTGCGGAGTTCCCCCTCCTGGTTTAGATCAAAAGGTCGGAATTAAAAAAAATACACACAAAATAAACATGTTGTTGGACAGCAAACACGTCTCAGATAAATGAAGCTTTGATATAATTTACAAAATAGACACTACGAACATGACGTATGATTTAAATACATGACCTCTGTTAAAATGCCCAGCTCTTTTACATCATTTTCTTTACTCAGCGTATCCTCATTTATCAGTTTAATAAATCAATGTCAGGGTTCACAGACGTTTTCTTGCTCAGAACGTGATAACAGCAGCTCAACCATCTGTTCCTCAAATATTGACTTATGATTCCGAGCTTCCAGTGTCACGCTGAACCCACAAGGCAGCCATTTGAGGAAACAGTGTTTGTACCGTTTTAAATCCTGTTTTAAACGCTCTGGACATTTATTTATTAGTTTAGTACTTTCTTGAAAAATCATGCCTATTTTTTCCAGTCCACCCATTTTCTGAAAGCGGTGCCATTGCGTCACAGGATTCCCATGTTATGCGTGCTTTTATTTCCTCATAATAGTCACTCTGCTCGTTTTCGGCAAAAGAATGAAAAAAAGTTCACATTGTGGAAATTGCTACAGTCGTTTGGGAAAAAATTGCTGGCCAATCTTCTTTCCGGCTGGATAAGCCGCACTAATCCATCTCAGACTCCCGGTGTGTAAGAAGAGACAGATCAGGATCAAAAAACATGATAAGGTCCGCCACATTCTGTATTACTGACCCACACTTCATGCTGGATTCGTTTCGAGAGTCTTCCAGATGCCAGAGTGTCTGTGTGATGAAACTGCTGCGCGGAATTTTCTAGATTGTGATTGTGTTTATTTATTTTATTAGGAAAGAAAAACGAGAAAAGTGTTGAAAAATACAATGCAGCCGTGACAAAACAACAGTTTGCCTGATTGTTTTTGTTGATTCGTTTATGTTTAACAGTTTCACAATATTTAAATTCTACTCTGAAACTGTTTCAGACTTCTTGCAATGTTGCAACATTAAAGGATACTATAATTAGAAATGTATTTTTGAAACTTGTTTTTTGTTACTGATGTGATGACACGAGACAGACACGAGACTAATCAATATTTACTCATCTGTTTGCTAATCAATATTCTGTTGTGCTTATGTTGTCCTGTTCATATTTTATTTATGTTTGTTTATTAAATATGGCCACTAGGGGAATTTGTGCTTATAACCATCCAGTGAAGCTATACGCACACACTTAAGTGAACACACATAAACCCGGAGCAGTGGGTGGATTTAAAATTGTATTCTTTTTTTTACTCATTTTTGGAGAACAAACCATGCGTCCTTTGTTGTCAAAAAAGCTGTGAGTGATAGGTGCCTGTACCATTTATAAATCTGGTATGTTTTCGGGTCAAAGGTAATCTCCTTAGAACAAAAACCTCAGCGTAATAGAATTGTTCTTTTTTCTCTTTCTCTCTCTCTCTCTCTCTTTCTCTCTCTATCTCTCCCTCTCTCGTCTCTCTCTGTCTGTCTCTCTCCCTCCGTCTCTCTCTGTATGTACTTAAAAGCAATCCACTTTTGATTGGCCGACACTTCTACCCACACATTACCTTGAAGCTGGTCTGCCATTCATAAATAGGTCAAACAGGGTAAATGGCGTCCAGAAGGACACTGTTTTTATGTGACCCCAGTGCATCATGGGTAAATTAACGCAGCTGATAACAGTTCATCTAAGCACAAAATGCTTGTACTACGGTTTTAAGCTCCTGTTCAACTGCATCTGCCCCATCTGTGTCAGGCATTACACTAAATTATTCCTGATTCGATTACGTAAGTTCATTGTGATAATTTTGGTAGTGATTTTTTTTCTTCCTGAAATGGCATTTAAATTGTTTCTTTGGATCTATATGTGTTTTGGTATCAAAAAGGTAATTTTTAAAAATGCTAAATTAATTAAATTTCAAATAAGTAGTTTGATAATATATTATTTCAACATTTAAAAAATTATTCTTACGGCAGTGCGGTTGATTTTTACAGAAAAGAGATTTTGACAATGGATTGATAAAATCATCTCAATGTTGTTGTTGTTTGTTTGTTTGTTTGTTTGCTTTGTAAGCCTAATAATCGCAACACTTTCCCCTCTCCTCGTTTCCCTTGTCCGTCTGCATGTTTATTGGCTATTTAGCAGTGATGATCAGCGTTCTGCAGTATTAATAATGCCTTCTCACAGGGACGGAGGACAGGTTCATTCAGGCCCTTTTTATGTAAAGGTTTGAGTTTGAAGAAAAGCTGAGCCATTTATTCCCTCGACGTAGAAACTCATCAGGTAGAATAAATGAAGCGCTGAAATACGGGTCAGAGCTGTCAGGAGCGCTCGCCTGCAGATCTTCTACACTTCACTCCACTTGGAATTGTGACTTGCTTTATTAAATTGCACTCTTAAAAAATAAAAAATGAAGTTGTCATCTTTATGGTCTTTTCATACCTTCGCTGTAGGTCTGCACGACTGGAAGAAGGTCCAGCATTAGGCCATGACCGTCCTGGTTCCTTCACCAAACGTGGACCTGAGTTTGAGTGTCTCAGAAAAGCTCTTTCTTTCTTTCTCTCTCTCTCTCTCTCTCTAACTCTCATGTCGTTCTCTTTAATCGCTTTCTTTCTTTCTCTCCTTCTCCGTTCTCTTTAATCTCTGTCTTTTTTTCTCTCCAGTACTCTCTCATCTCTCTCTTTTTCTCTCTAACTCTCGTGTCGCTCTTCGTGTCTTTAATCTCTTTCTATCTCTCTCTCTCTTACTCTGATGTCGTTCTCTTTAATATCTGTCTGTCTTTCTTTCTTTCTCTCTCTCTCTAGTCCTCTCTCTTTCTCTCTAACTCTCATGTTGTTCTTCATGTCTTTAATCTCCCTCTCTCTCAGTCTCTCTTTCTCTCTCTATCTCTAACTCTCATGTCTCTCCTCATGTCTAACCCTTGCTGTTGTTCAACTCTTCTGCTATGGTGGCCTTCTATTAGAGGTTTTAGGGTAATCAGTTTTGGGGGAAAAAAACTTTCTAAAAAGTGTGACAGAGAAGAACTGGATCGCTGTAACTAGATTTGTTTAGGTTAAAGTCATTTTTATTCAAATATGTTAGGGCTAAAGATCACGTGTTACGTCTGATGAGACACACTCGTCATGTCTAACTATCTCATCTCTTCAGCCTCCGTGAAGAATTACACTCCGAGGCTCATTTACACAAACTGGATTACGTGACACAGTAGGTTGAAAGTTTGATTTGTGACTGTCAAATTCTTTGACAATTTTCCTAAAGGCGTAATCCTAAAATATCGGGTGCAAAACACTGGAACACACAGCATCTTAAACGAAACATCAATTTTACTTCACCGATGTGGAACTGGGAATTCCGTCATGTCCGTAAAAGCATCCTATCTGCTCTACAGCGTTCCTCCTGCTCCTCAGGAGATGTTCCCCAGGCCCAAACCTCCACCAAACAACCAGAAGCAAAGCCAACGCTAATGTTGTTAACATTCTGTAATTGTCAAAAGAACGATGTTTTATCTCCGAAAACAACCTATGTTTTTAAATCTTCACATTGGTTCTGAAGCAACATCAATATCGCTGCCCTGTGGGAAGGAATAATGCTGCTTTCTCTGAGAACTCTGGAGGAGCAATAAATAATGGCCTACATTGAAGGAGAAAGCGGGAGGCAGGTGCCTTTCGGCAAACCGGGATGAAAACAGCAGGCTGCGTATAGGCTTATTAGTGTTTTCCCTTGGCGTGTGGGAATGGTAAAGGTTAAAGGTTAAAGTGTGACCGTCTGTGGAGCTCCCACAAGCTTCTCTACACTCTGATTCAGGGTTCACTGATTCACCAGGAGCGTGACGCATGTGAGTTCAGCGTCTTGTAGCCTTTGCTGAACTGTTCAGATCCTTTGGTAATTATGTATGTTCTTGCATTTTCTTTTTTTTTTTTATTGAGGCATTTACGCAAAAATAAGCACCCCATTATATGTTTTTTTGCGTAAAAAACTTGGGGTGGTGTTCATTTGGAAATGTTTCAGATATGCACGTCAACGTAAACTCACGTTTTTTTTTCCACATTTTAAGTCAGGAGCTTTTGCCAAATATATGGACATGATAATAATAATAATAATAAAACGTCTCTGGCCGGGTGAGAGGAAACGTTATCTCCGGCCTGGTGGTACGACTTTCCTCGAGTGACGTTGAAAGGCTCTAATGGAATGATAATAGTAGCGATGCTTTGGTGCAGGTGAGGTTCGGTTCCAGGCTTCTACCTTATGCAGCCTTCCTCTTCGTTTCTATTAGTCATGGAACATGTTGTTATTACAGTTGTAAATGTGCTTCATTGAAGAGATGTGTTTATGCAGTAGTGTGCTTCTGTGTTGTGTATAGCTTATATAGGCTGAATAACAGAAATGAAGACACATTAGCCACGCCGTGACCTTTACCTCACTTAGCACCCCCTACTGGAGATAAACTCCACTACATTCGAAATTATATTTCATGTTACTGTTTTTGATCTATTATTCAAATAGAAGAGTCACTTTGCTCGACATCTTGACCCAGGACTCTTCAGTTGTTGGAGACAGTCGGGATTTACACCCGCAAACTTTCTCTCCTGACTTTGCTCGCAGGATTAGCTACTACCGTCGGACTTCAGAAAGGCGCTGGCTTTGCAGTTGACATTTGTTTTGGCCGCGTGAGACTCAGCGCAGGTGCTTGCAGGACGCCTCCAGCTGTCTGGAGACCATCTTCTAGCTTTTAAAGCACCAGCGATGACGCACTCCTGACTGGCACCAGCAGAAGCAAAGCTGCAACATCTTTCTGCCTCAACTAATGGTGGCGAATCCCGGCTGCTCGTTTGTCTTGGAGAAAGCGACACAGACCAGCAGGTCCTCTAATGGTTGAAATGGTCCACGGCTCCTGCTGGACGCAGATGTCTTTGTCGTGCCAGAGCGCTAATTAGCATGCTAGATCACAGGTGAGAGCCGAGC
This sequence comes from Paedocypris sp. Pulau Singkep, assembly GCA_017309775.1. Taxonomy (NCBI): domain Eukaryota; kingdom Metazoa; phylum Chordata; class Actinopteri; order Cypriniformes; genus Paedocypris; species Paedocypris sp. Pulau Singkep. The sequence continues at coordinate 545,058 of MU204326.1, read as the reverse complement.
AAAAGGACAATCGTTCTCGGCAGTCGAAGGTGAAGGAATACAACGGGCTTTCACATTCAGGAGAAGAGTCAATATGTTTAGCGGAATCTTGTTCTGGACCTCGTGTTGAAGAGCAGGTCTGGGGTCACCAGGCTCCTCCTCGATGTGTCCTGACTCTTCTGATTGAATTCCTGCCTCTGCCTCGATGGCCTTCACCACCACAGCTCACTTCTCATCTCACCTAATCTCATTATGATTTTATGGCTTGTGCCGCCCAGGGATGAGAAGCTTTAGGAGCACACAGACCTGCCAAATAGATTCGGTTCAAGCACCCGCAAAAAAAGAAACCAAATATGACACGAAACCATCGGCTCTTCTTGGCTTCCAGCGTGATGGAGTTGGTTTAGACAGGAGACGAGTGGAATGGCAAGCTGTTTAGGGTTATTTCGCATTTCTTAATGATCTTCGATCACAGTTGGCTCTGCATAATGGATTGACTTGGAGGAGGCTAATGAAAGGCAATTAGACTGAGTCTGGACAGGTTCTTTTTTTTTTAGGTTTTTGGTATTAACTGGGATAAAATTAGAGGCTGAAACAGGGGTCGGGAACCAATGGCTCGCGAGCCAGATGTTGCTCTTTTAATGACTGAACCTGGCTCCAAAAATATTGTTAACACAATGAATCGTTGCTGATTATCAATAAGAGCAGTATATAGAGGGAGAGAGAGTGAGACAGATAGAGAGATAATCAGCTAAAACAAATTTCGTCTTTATATTTTTATAGGGTTGGGTTACCGCACCAAAAAAAATGATGAAAAGTTTGGCGAAATTTATGTATGTATTTGTTAATTCACAACCATTTAAAAATAAAATGCACAAATACTTTCACAACAATGCTTCTGAAAATAGCTAATTTTTTTGGCTCTTAGCTTAGCAGCTCATCTCGGTTTCGAAATACCCACATATTCACTTTAGCATCACTATATGATGTTCACATTTATTTAGTTCTAATTTAGTTCTTATTTATCTAATCTATTCGATTAGAAAGACCGAGTCGCGTATTCTGTAATGTGCTGTACGACCTACAACTGTATCATCCAGCAATCGTTCATTTTTGTTTATAAAGGGGTTTTGACATATTACGATTAAGCGCGTACGCACACATTCATTATGTAATGACCTTCAGACGTGGAAGTAATTATTAATCTGTAATGTTGGCTTTCTGTGTGACACTCCCACCCTTTTCTACGTGTAATTTGGTGCTGAGGTGGTATTTGTTTGGAGCGAGGACCGTCCATCTGGCCAGTGAGTAGTGAGGCTATTCTGAACACACGGAGGAGTGATAGCTCACACTTTCATTCATCAGGGCCCATTTGTTTTAACTTTTCTCATTAATTAGAAGAAAAATAATCCGTCTGGCATAATGACTGCTCTACAATGCCCCAATTTCTAAATCTGTCCATCCATTTTTCAATCCATTCTATTTACCCGACCATTCGTATATCCATCCTTTCATCAACTATTCATCGTGCATTATTTCTTCCATTCATCCGTCCTTATACTGTACTACAATTTACCCCAATGATCTATCTATTCATCCATCCATCTACTCAGCCATCCTTCCATCCAGTCATCTATACATTCATTTATTCATTTGTTTGTCCATGCATCTGTTCATCACACTTCTTTATATCCATCCATTAATATAATCCATCCATCTATCTGTTTATCTCTTCATCAATCCATCCTTCGATCCACCTATCTATCTATCTATCCATCCATCATCTATCCATTCATCCATCCATCTATCTATCTGTCTATCCAATAATTCATCCATCCATCCATCCGTATTTTAAACACATGTATAGATTCATTTACCACAAACCTTGTGTGTATTGACAGCTGAACACACAAAAAGAGGAAAAAAAAATAACTTGATTAGTCCAGACCAAAGCAATCAAACCGAAAAGCAGTAAAAAGCCTTTCCTGGCTATAAATCCAGCCTTACAAAGCATTTACCTTGATGGATTTATTATTGAACTGTGTAGTAACAATAATTGCACTACAGTTTTTACAATCAGGCAGTGTCGTATTTGTCCTGGAACTCAAACTGAACAAGCAACAAAGCCGAAGGTATTTCTGAGCAGAGGGAAAATCAGCATATGCCAGTCAGCATGACAAACGTCGCCACTCCTTAAACGTCTCGATTGAAAGGAGGGCGGCAGTTATGGCTCTTGTGTGGATCCTCAGAAGCCCTACAGACCCATCAGACCAGACTCTCTCAGCCTCATATTGCTGCAGCATTGTGAATGTCAAGGCACATGGACGGATATAAATATTAATCATCTCCATTGTTAGGAGCTTTATGGGTTTGACGTGGGCCAAGCATCCTCTCTTTCTCATAGAAATGACTGACAGATTTCATTTCGGTTTATTTCTTTTTTAGCGTCGTTTTTTCTCATGTATTTTTATTTTTGTGGCGAATTGCTTTGAGTTGACAGGGAACCTGATAGACTGCACTGTTGAGTGAGGGTGAGTGACTGTGTCTGGTTGTAGTGGTATGGATGGCAGTAGCGCACACTTGCTGTAGTGACTGACAGGCTGGTACATTAGAATTCATATCCATGCTGCTTTGATATTTCCGCGCTGCGTGCCAGTGGGACTCTGCAATCATCCCGTGTTCATCCGTTTCTACAACTTTTGCACTTCTTTCATCCAATTCTGTATCCAGCCTCATGCAGCATCAGGACCAGTGATACAATGTGTGTTTGTGTCTGTGATGCCTTCTGGTGGCTTGCATTCTGCAGTCAGTATATTGCGTTCGTATACTTACAATAGCATTTTGTGGCTTTTATCCAAATTATAGTCAATATTTGACTGGATTATTTGCTTGAAAATCGAACCCTCAACCTTGGTGTAGTTGAAGCACAGACGCGGATGTAAACACCATATTGATTAAACTTTCTATTTAATTTCTATTGAATTTTCTTGTGTGTGGGACAATAGTGTCACAATAGTGACAACAGGTGGGCTAAATACTCTGGAATTAGATTAGTGTCAAAATATCAAAACGTAAATGTAAAGAAAAATAGATATTTCACATTCTTCACATTCTTTTTTCTATTTTTCTTTTGCAATCTACTCAATTCCGTTCTAAACATTTTATTTATACATGTTGTGAGACACCGGCCCAAAGCAGGACCAAGAAGAGCGGCAGCAGAGACAGGACCAGCTCGGCTTAAAAGAGGGAAAATTGAGCCAAAGTGGGAAACGTTTGCCTGGGAATCTAGAACATCTGTCTGCAGGAGTCCTGGACTTGTGAGTCAAGTCTTAAGTCAAGCCTGCTTGGTTTAAAACTTTTTATTGTCGTTTTAGATTTTTGCTTTTTTACTTTTGGCACTAGTTTCCTATGAGGCGGCACATAACAGGTTTCCCATCACATCACTTAATATGATTGGCTGGTAAGAATGTGATTGGCAGCTTTTTTTTTTTTTTTTTAAATACATTTACGTCTGACATTTTTTCACAAATCTAATTACATAAAACACAGTCTCGCTTAAATACCCGTTAAATGAAATACGCATGTTTATTAATTGTGCTTATTTTCTCTGGTGTCAAGGATTATGAAAACATATCATGAGTCGTGGCGGTGGACAATAGTGACACAATACAGGCCAGAGGGATCAGACACTCACAAGAGAGGTCAAGAAACACACCAGACAGATCGGAAATACGCGAGGGAGACCAAAAGTACACGAGAGGTCAGGCTCAAAGTCCTAGGGTCAAACTGTCACGATACGGGGAGGGACGGGAGCTCAGACTTAAAGGCAAAGGATGCTTTTTAATAATGAAATAAACAAAAACACGACAGAAACGGGTCACGAGGGACCAAAAACATGGCTATGATAAATTCAACTAAACCAAACGACTCACTGAGGAATCACTCAGGAACAAGGCACAGATAAACCACGGATTACAATCCGGACAGCAGACGCAACGTGACATAAAGTGAGGGACTAGCAGCGAACACAGAAAACACAGGGCTTAAATAATGAGACAATCAGAGAACACAAACCAGGGAACAGGTGACAGAACTTAACGATATAAAGCAATATTCAAGCAATTAAACAATCAATCAGAACAAACCAAAACAGCTGAAACAGATGATTGAATCATTAACGAAAGCAAAGCAAATCAGAAAGTGACTGAATGTAAACAAACCAAAGGTCCAGCATTCAAAGTAATACTCGGAAAATGTTTAAAATAAAAGATCCTGACACAAACGATTGAATTGTAGTGAGCAGGACAGAATCCTGCTTCTAATCTAATGCAAGGCAAATTACAGACAAGCCACTCGGAAAAACGGCCAGACCATCTCAGTGTGGAATGAGGAAATATACATGTTCAAATGCTAGGAATTCTCGCTCGACGAAGATACAGAAGTAGAAGAAGACGACACCAACGCAAAATTCCGAAAGCATGTTGGGTCTCTTAGAAAACAGCGGCTTTACTCTGATGTCATCAATTACTGACAAGACGGATAATATCTGTAAAGATTGGCCTGCCCTTTGCCGGCAGAGATGTAATTTGCCACTTTATGCTTCTAACTATCAGACGGCAGCTTTATGTTGGTAATCTGCAGATTATCTGAGCAGAGTGTAATCACAACTGATTACAACAGATTCACTCAAGTGTCCACACAGCTTTATTTGTTTATTTTTTCCCTGCTTTTAAGTGTGAGCCTTCAGACGCGGTGATTCATTCCTTGGCCATTTGGTTGGTTGGTTGGCTGGTAAGTTGGGTTAGGGTTAGAGTCAGGGTCAGTCAATTGGTCAGTCGATTTGTAGCTTGCCTGGTTGGTTGGTTGGTGGGTTGGTTGGTTGGTTGGTTGGTTGGTCGGTCGATTAGTCGTAGTTGGTTGGGAGTCAGTCTATTGGTTGGCTGGTTTGCTGCTTGGTTGGCATATTTGTTGATTGGTTAGTTGGTTGGTTGAATGGCTGGTTGTACATAAAATGTAAGAAAGTTAAAGATCATGGGAGACATGAAACACTAGATTTGTCATTTCTGGGTGAACTGTCCCTTTAAGGCAACAGTGTTATTAGTCCTCAGTCATGATTGAACAGACAATTGTTTGAATTGCTTTCTTCTTCCTTTTCTCTCCAACGTACAGATACGTAAATGCAACAACAACTTGTTATTACTTGTTCCAGAAAGAGAGGTGAGAAAAGGTTGAATGAGGAAATGGAAGTGGAATTAGAAAAGAGCTTTGCAATCATGCACCATCAGTTCTTTTTCAACAAACATCTCCTCCACTGCGGAATGACGGGAGAAAAGACAGGAACATCTCAAATAAAGAGATTGGAACAGAAACGTATGATCACCTCATGTCACGGTTCATCGCTGTAACATAACATATAAGAAGAGCGTCGGCACTTAGTGCAATTAGTGCCCTATAGATTGTCATCATCAGCCTTCAGAGCGAGAAGAACAAATTATGCTGCTTTAAAGCATTAGTTTCCTCCCTCGAACCATGTGTCATCTCCTTAAAAGCATTACCTAACAGATAATTATCACATCATTACATAAAACGCAGAGAATTATCCATGTTCATTGCCGTCTCATTATGATTCCTTTGCTCTTCGTCTCATAGAGCGTCGATATCATGGCATTGCGTGAGTTCCTTTGTTGTGAAAGCTGGTTTTATCTGGTGACAGAAAGGTCATCGTGTCACTTGCACAAGGCTAAACTATGGAGAGCACCAGGCCTCGTGTCGTGAAACTATCAAGGGACATTACAGCTCTGGGCTACATGACTTGCATTGTCCTTTAGAATATGCTGGGAAAAAATGGCCTTACTGTATAATGGAGGCCGTTTGTGTTTGCTCTGGTTGAACGGACAGACAAATGGACAGATGTTCACATACAGTATGGATGAACTGTCAGACAGACAGACTGAAGAAAGGATTCATACGTCTTTGCACATATTCTCGATACTTAAATAAATGCAAATATGTTTGATTGTTGTATGGATTTATTTTATGTTCATAGTTTGTATAGGTGAGAGATTTGAGGATGAGGATTCAAAGGTTCGGATTGATGGTGGAAGGACGGACATTTACTGCAGATCTTCATTTTTGGTCTTTAAACTGCAGATCATGTGTCAGCATCTTATTTTACACCATTAGAGAACTGTTAAATATTTAAACTGCCTTGCCAATTGGAGCCGTAGTATTGACCTAATTGGAATTTCCTTCACTGGAATTAAAAATGATGCATCAAGTGCTGACGTGAATGAATTAACGGAACGCTTTTTCAGCTAACTACAGTTTTTACTGTAACTCAGTTTTTAGGTTTCCAGATAATTTCTTACAATATTTATCATCATTGCAAGAGACCGATATAAGTAGCTAAGTCTACTCGCATAACAAGCACGCAAACTTTTACCTGCTTATATATGACCTGCAAAATGTTTTTATTATTTCCTAATTTTCCACCCATCTGAATTACTTTCTGTTTCTGGGTCAGAGCCAATCACGACAGCTCTGGACCTGAAGGCGGGGCACATCCTGGATTGGTGGCCAGCCAATCACAGATTAGAACACAAATTCAAAATCAAATTCAAATTCAAATTTTATTTGTCACATCCACAATTATTTTTCAACAGTGTGAAGTGAAATGTATTTTGCAATCGTTCAGCATGTTAACATGGGGGGGGGGGGGGTGACGGAAGAAATTTTTTTTAAATAGATGATAAAAATATAAAAAATAAAACGCAAAAGCAATAAAATACAATACAAATAGAGAGAGATAAAATATGAATTAAATACAAATAAAAAGGGAGAGAAATACGCCATAAAACACACTCTCACTCACGTCTTGAACAGGTTTCCATGCCGTACTTCACCTGAATGTGTGTTTTTGGACAGTCCGAGGACAATAACGTGACTGTTTCAGTACAAAAAACCCAACTGGATTCCGTCTATGAGCCGAATCGTCTTCAATATACAGAACTCGTCTCTTTATGTCTCCGTCAACTGTTTTCTGTTCCCTCGCTTTAGCTAAATCATCACATCCTGAAAGGAAAACTCAACACGTTGGATGTGTAGACGCTGCCTCCCGCTTCCGCCGAGCACAATAAACACGCGCTTCATCCGTTACGTTGATCTACTGAAGTGAAGTGATTAGTCGAGCAATAAAGAAACCACATCTGGAGTGACTCTGGAGCCATTCTCTCACACAGAGAGCGGCTTAATGAAGGTAATTTCACGCTATTCAGGAGCCTGGGCTTCACCCGGAGACGGCGAACACGGACACGCATCTGCGTGATGAAGCAACAGCGTGGGAGTTTTGTCAGGTGGGGCGGATCCTCAGTGTAATCCTGACATTTTACTTTGTCCGCCGCGCTTCCTCTCCTCGTTACACTCTGACACCATCACAAATCTGTCGCCGCTTCATTTGAATAATCGATGTCCGGCTGTATTCCTGCCGCTCATTAATACGTAGCTTGTGTCTATTTTTATGCCAAACCAGCATTTACATGGTTGCCTTATCTGTCACATTAGCTCATTTGACATGCAAAGCCAAGCGGCTATCTCTGGCTCTCTCCGTTCATCGTACATCCCGTGTTCTCCTCATAATCCTCCACACCTGACTGGAGGAGATACCTGCTCCACGACTGCTCATAGCTTTTATCCTCGCTAGGAAATGGGTTTAGAAAGGGATGAAGATGGCTGAATTAACGGCTACTTCTACGGCGTGAGCATTGTGGAATTCGTCTCGGTTTCTCATTAGGATCCGTATCATTAATGAGGATTGTCGGGGAATTTTGAGGCTCCTTTGTGAATCTCTATGAGTCGTCGTGCGTTTTTTAGCCTCTCTTTTGGATTCCATTCCCTGGCCTGAATTTAGCCTGGAAGTGTTAAAGAGACCGTGATATGAGAGAAACAGAATAAAGGCGGCAGAGTAAATAGACAGATCAATGTTGAGGAGAGGCTAATGTGTTGCTGGAGGACAGCGCGTAGATGATTTAGCTTCTATATCTTCTAACCCATCACCGGCTCTCTAAAGCAGTTCCCTTTCCTTCACCTTTCACCAAAAGAAACAAAGCGCTACGCAATGTTCTTTCACTTGCTCTTTTGACGTATTTCTTCTGTCAGTGATCAATATTTCATGGACCGTATGAACCAAACCTCATAATAAAACAATACATGGAAAAAAAAGAATGTCGGTACACTTAGACGTTGCTTTTTTAGCACCTTTTCTCAGAAGTAAAGACCTTTCACAGTGACTTTCAGAAGTTTGACTTTTATATAACACACACACACACACGCCTTGATTTTGTTAAGTCAAAAGTCAAAAATCCAGGCCATCTGATGAAGGCCATCATTAAAGTTGAGTGACGGACGCTTTGAGGAAGCTGATCAGGAGCGGAATAGAACCTCATGTCCCTTTCCTCGCTAGACCTGTCAGCACTTTCTCTTTAAAGTCGAAATGCCGCTCTACAGAGTGAATTCATGTTGTTTAGAAGTCAAGCTCAAATGTGATTAAAAAGGCCTATTCATTATTTCATATCGAGAAATCCACAAAAAAGTAGAATAATGTTGCGCATATGAGGATCCAGTGTTTATTTGTTTTTCGTGAACTTAATGTTCCATCATAAACAATGCAATAGATAGAGAACAACAATGTGTTTGGAAAATTGACCATAGTTGTCCCGAATGACCAGTTGTTGAACCAGCCAATCAGGCTGTTGTTTGAGCGAGCGATTGACAACCGACGGATTTTGCGAACCAATAGATACTGACGGTGAATATTGTTGAGGCGATGTGATGAGAACTGGAGCAGTTTCAGCAAGAAACGAAGACTCGGATTGAGGATGACGATGGAAGTCTGTGCGGGGAAACGTCTTTGGGTGGAATCCATTGAGGACAACAGATGCTGAGTGAGGAAAGTGGCTCATAAATGTAGATGATTCCGGCTCCAGCAGAACTTGGATTTGTGATTGCTATGATGAAGGGATGGGGATAGCGAAGGTTTCGTAAGCGGACAAGGTGTGAGTAAAAGAGGGAAAAATTGTGTCCTGCACTCTGATTGGTTGGCCATCCATCTATGGAATCAGATTAGTGCCAAAAATAACGTACATTTTCCAAGAAACGAACAAAGATGCTTCACATTTACGTTTGGTTTGTTATTTTTTGCTTGCAATCATCACGTTTTTGTTTGAAACGTTTACTTTTGTCGCACACTTCCTGGTCAAGTAACTGTCAATCACATTCTCACCAGCCAATCAGAGTAAGGGAAACTTGGGTCAGAAATCCAAAGGAAAAAAAAAATGAACGAAAAATCTGAAGCGGTAAAAAAGTTTAAAATGAAAATGTGAAGATTGGTTGGACCAAAAAAAATACCAAAAAAAATACGTAATTGCAAGCGAAAAATAAAAAAAACGAACTTGCTGATCAAGTAACTGTCAATCACTTTCTCACCAGCCAATCAGAGTAAGGGAAACGTGGGTCATGTGAAACCCGGGTCAGAAATCCAAACGAAAAAGGAATGAACGAAAAATCTGAAGTGGAAAACAAAAATGTGAAGATTGCAACCAAAAAAAAAACGTAATTGCAAGCGAAAAATAAATAAAACGTAATCATTTTTGTTTGTTTATTAGAAATGTTCGTTTGATATCTTTGGCACTGATCTGATTCCATATCAATCACAAAACGAATCTGTCTCCTGGACCTCGTTCCCTTCTGTTACGCCTCATCTGCTCTGGACCGTCATCAATTAGGCGTCCAGCACTTTTGTCTCTCTCTCCACAGCTCGTCATCCATCTCAGCATCTGATTCATCTCCACTCAGCAAAAAGAGAGAGAAGAGAGAGAAAGGAGCCAGGCTGTTCCTTGTGGCTCCACCATCTTTTGAATCCCGAGCTATCAGGATCAGGATTTTGGGCGAGACTGTCACCCAGGGCTTTGCTGAGTGGAGATGATTCATCACGATGCCACTGCAGGTTGACGGGTCCACAGCTGCTGTCTGCTGGGAGAACACGGCCCATCGGGTCACATGATCTCCTGCACGACCTGTTGAAGTGTCTGTGGAGAGTCCGTGTTGGGCGATGCGGGGGAACGAGAGGAGAGATTTTCATTAGATTAGAAGAGCGTCTGGTGTGGAGCTTCCTCACAGGAGAGGCTTTATTTCAAGCATCTGTGTGATATGGTGCAAAGGCGGGTCAGGAATTGCGTTCGGGCAAACATTCCTCTAGCGTGAGGCTTATTGGGTCTGGGTTGAATTTGCCGGTTGTGTCTGTGTTATCTAAATGACTGATGTGTCTGTGAGCGTCTGAGGCTTTTACCTTGGGATGATGCCTCCTGTTTTGT
>MU204326.1:501530-526266 GCA_017309775.1 Paedocypris sp. Pulau Singkep | reverse complement strand
TCTCTCTCTCTCTCTCTCTCTCTCTCTCTCTCTCTCTCTCTCTCTCTCTCTCTCTCTCTCTCTCTCTCTCTCTCTCTCTCTCTCTCTCTCTCTCTCTCTCTCTCTCTCTCTCTCTCTCTCTCTCTCTCTCTCTCTCTCTCTCTCTCTCTCTCTCTCTCTCTCTCTCTCTCTCTCTCTCTCTCTCTCTCTCTTACTCTCTATCCTAACCCCTAACAAATCCATTAATCAGCTATAACAAAGCATTTCAGTTTCACATTTTCTCTTTTTTTCCCTCCATTGCTTAGATTGTGGAAGAGGTCACAGACCCGTCGGGAGCAACAGATGATGAAATTAACATCAGCGTCAGGGAGTCGTCCAAGTGGAACTAATTTGAATTTGTTAAATTTAACGTTAAGTAGTGAAGGCACTTTTTGGATCATCAAATAGACGAGGAAATTGGCTAAATGAACAAGGTTCTAACGGCAGTGCGTTATCATAAATACTTGTTTGGTATGTGCATTCTAATAATTTTAGACTTATAATTTTAGATTATCCAGTGGTCAGACATGGCGAGTTTGTCTTTTATTGTACATGTGTTCAGTTCCGGACCATAATTTCCTTATACTTTCAACTTTACAACTATTTCTTTCCAGCAGGAACGTATAAGTCAAGCCATGAGGTTTAAAAGCTCCATCCATCCAAACTCACCGGCTTCCCACACGTCACGTGAGATTCTGCCCTCGGCCTTCAGTGATGGCGTGTGCCGGACATACGCTTTCATTTCACACCACAACTACTTAGTTGCATCACAGCGTTTCCTCACATCCGCAGATATAATGAATCTGACACATGGAAACCAAAGGTAGTGACTCGCTTTACACTGTTTAAACGCTCTTTGATGATGAATCTTTGCCGTTTATGTTGTGCTATAAGAAGCGTTTTATCTTTTATGGATATTAATGAGCAATGTGCGCGGATGATTTGTCATGATTAAAGTATAAGCTAATAAAAAAATAAAAGCAAGTTTTGCTGCATGGAATGATTTATGGGAGGTTTTTTTTTCCATCTAAGTAGAGTGTATACTGTATTTACACTTAACAGAGACTAAATAAGACTGGAAGATATAAGATTAAAGTAAATACAGTACAATATTTTACATTACAACAAACAGAGACTACAAAACACGACAGTGTTAGCTTAGCTTAGCACAACCTGCTACAACCGAGTGCATTGTGTCATCGCAGAAAGAGTCGAAATAATGAAGAACACGAGCAAGAAGTAAAAAAATAATCCCAGGAACAGACAGAATCAAAACGCTGGGTGGCTAAACAGGGGATAATAATCCTTCCTCTTCACACGGCGTCAGATAAACGAGAGCTTGAAACTATTGATCTGAGCATGTGCGGAGTCTGACTGGAGAGCAAAGGATCCTGGGATGTGAAGTCCTGACCACTAGAATCGACTTTTTGTTTTATTATTCAGGTAAAACAAAATCAAAATGATACAAGTCACAAGTTAGGTTTGTTAAATAAAAGTAAAATAGTGTTTTTAAGAGAATATTTACGGAATTGAACCAGAATGGTTGATAAAAATAATAAAACGATTTATTTTAATTTTGTGCCTGAAAATACAGGGTGCTTATATTCATGTAAATACGGTAAATAAAAAAGAAACATGTAAAAGTTTTTCGTTTAGAATTGCACTAGCTCCACAGCGAAGAGCATCACTTATCTCCAAGACTTTGACGCTAATGGCTCCACGTGGCCATTCAGAAAGAAGTGTGTGTAGACCACAAAAACGTCCCCTGCTAACGTCTAGTGGACATGCGCCATGATGGCTGGATCTTGCCCGTAGCCACTGATCTGAAACCAGCTTTTTACATTTTCACATTCATCTCCATAATCTCTAAAGGGATGATCAGTTTCCAGCGCGTGTCTGGATTCTCTGGAGGTCAGTGAGAGAATAAGAAACTGTCTGCAGCTCAGTGGCAATGCAACGGTTGGTAGACGCGTTATTATGCAGTATAAATGGTGTCTAGTCTGAGAGAACAAAAAACACGAGGCAAATGCTGAGAGTCAACATGAGGAAAGCCACGGTGAAGGCGCCGTCTGAGGGGATTTCTGACGTATAGTGAAGTGAATGACTTCAACCCGGAGCAGTGGGCAGTCTGAAGCTTCCAACTATAAAGTGCTGGACCGTAACGGCCAATGTTTAATCCCAAACGGCTTTAATATCAACGTAAATCCATTATTCTGCCACTCACAGCAGCAGCTGGTGTCTGCAGAAGCCACACGCACAAACACTCCCACGCTCATTTCTCCCAGTGTCAGTTTTTACAAATACTAGTAGTAAAACTTTATTCATCTCCCAAGGTAGAAATGATATATTATCACCTAATTAAACATTAAATGCTGGCATGGAAGAGGAGGTGTGCCGATTTAATGGAAAAGTGAATCTTTTTTACACTCTTTACTTTACTTTAGTCGTTTAGCTTTTATCCAAAGCTACTTTTACATTTCATTACAATTTTTTACAATTCAACAACTTCCTGCTCTCCCTAATATAGTAGACATATAGTAGAAAATAGTAGACGGTTCTACTTCCATTAAGAATAAGTGTCATAAACGAAGAGAGACTCATTAATGTCCACATATTTATTTTAGACAGTTTTCAGCAGTAATTGTACAGTTCGATTCGGCTGAATTCATCCATTGAAGCGAGTTCTTTATTGTTGGAGCACAAGCGTCCCTTGTCATGGCAACTGAAAAATGTCTTCCTGTGGTTTGAGGTCCGTCAGCAGGAGCTTTTTGCCATTCACACAATGTTCCATGTAAATGTGATCAGCTTTTTTCCACTGAAATGGCCACTTAGTGAAGCCTTTGTAGGACTCAAATTGAATAACCGGACACGGCAGCGGTTGATGGGCTTGTCCGACAAAATAATAGGTATAATCGGGCCTTAACATTGACTTTCTTCTCAATCAATGTGTCCGTGCCTCATCACAGATGTGTACGCTCCTTCATCTTCTTCATCAATGGTACAGATCCCGGTCCGCCGAGATGAGAGTGGCTGCATTTCATTTGCATGTTTGAGATTGTTTGGATGCAAAATCTTTGTCTTTTAGCTGTACAAAGTTTCCTCTCCTGGTGGGATCTTGTGCTTTGTGAGTGCTGCCCTACTTTCTGCGTGTCTGTCATGGAATAATACCTTCTGAACTCTTTGGAGGAAAGGCTTGGAAGTTAGTGGATACGAGGACTTACATCGAGCAAAAGATGGATTAGCGGGAAAGAGTATTTGATTGGAACAGATTTTTGTGAGAATTGTTAGAACCCTAAAGATTAGAAACGTGTTGGAAAAGTGGCTTTAGAGCAAAAAGAGGAATATGTAGGCTGAACACAATCTTGCGTGTATGGCCATGAGCACGTGACCTGGGAACAATATGCATGTGGCGCGTTAAACCTGTAGAAATTTAAAGAAAGTCGGATATTTTTTGTCCAGCGTAAATATGGTAATTCATCATGAAGGTTTATTTTCTTTTCTTTATGAACACATTTAAAAAAAAAACAACCATATGTTTTTTATATGTTTTTTATAACACAAAATGTACGCAAAAGAATTGTACTAGTATATTTTCAACTTTTATCTTATTATAATCGATCAGACGAATGCCACCATCTTGCTTCTCTCTCTAACTTGCTCTTCTGGTCATAGCAGATAGTTTCAACAACAATGGACATATTTTTCCTTTTTAACTGACGTTTTTTTTCCCCCCAATATTTTATTAAACTCATATAAAGAATCGACATTTTTCTTTTTAAAGACTTTTCCACAGTGTCATAGCGTCTTTGCGTTGGTCTCGGACTAAGAAAAGCGCTATACAAATGAACTTGAACTTGATTTCTTTCTTTACCTCAATAATTATTCTATTTTAAAACCTTTCATTCATTTTTGCACTTTCTCCTTTCCTCCGTTCTTCCCTTGGATCCATTGGAGTTCAGCACAGCAATCGCTCCAACGGGTGGATTTTTATGCAAAAAAATAATTGAAAGAGTCTTCACACTATTTGCAGTACAGTACTTCTTTCTGTTCTATCGCTCTCTCCGTGATCACCATGCGAAAGAAAATAGCATCACATTTTCTGGTTCTTGCACCATGGCGGAGTTCGTGAAGCTTTATTTCGTGAAGCTTGTATTTTTATGAACTTTGCATTGGTGAACTGAGGTACTGCTGTATTCCCTCCACATCTCAAAATCCCAGTCCGGCCCCTTTGTCAAATCTCAGAACCCATCGTGGCCCTCGAATCACTATATTTGCCCACCCCTGCTATAGAGGGCAACCAAGAGCGGCTGTATTATCACAACGGGTTAAATATATTTATTTTTATTAGTGTTGGCTGCAAACGGAGAAACTAGTTTTGAGAAAAACAATCCGATTCTCAGTCTTTGGGGGAAACATCTCAGTTGAGGAATCAGTTTTTTCCTTAACAAATGACTCTGTCCTGCATCACTGCTTCACCTTTGGATTGAGGATGGCACGTCTTAAAAGCTTCACCCTGCTCAATATCCAGGAAAGCCTGAAGTTGAAACAAGACGCTTACAGTTCTTCCTCCTCCAGCGTTTTGGTTTACTTAATTGATTTCTCCTCAGGTGTTATTTGTCAAGTCCAGAAAGGATCTATATCTGGAAACTTCTTTCGGAATAGCTTCCTTTATATGTTTTCCTTTTTCATGCCCTTTAACAAATCCATTTAACTTTTGCAACCTCTGTAGCCGCAGACACTGATGGGATTTTAAGTCAGGTGGAAATTTCGGATCAAAACTGTTGGGAAGATTGGAGTCTGAGGCTTCCTGGCTGTCTCTGATAACTTGTTTTGGGAGCTGTGGTAATCTGTTAGCGTCATCTATCACTTAGCCACGGCCTTCAAGCCTGTCAGAACGCTGAGGTGTTGAGTCAATAGACAGTCCTCGGTGATGTGGTCGGCACCCCATAGCTCAAAAAATCAACCACCTGAGAAGCATATTGGGGAAATTCATCAAGCTCAATTGAACATGTCATTTTAACAAAATTCTAACCAGCTCTGATTAAGCAGGATTAAAATGTGGACAAGCTGCTTTAGACATGCTAATTCTGGCTAATCGATTTTAGCAGTTGACACGGTTTTTTTTTTTTTTTTAATTTGACCATGATATCATTCTAAAGAAAAATAAAGTATAATTTGGGTTAGGGTTGCTATGTTAGGAGCTAATGTTAGGAGCTAGGTTGAGACCACCATCCAAGTTCAAGTTCTGAGAAATACAATAAAAACAAGATATGAAGATAAAATATGAAATATGAATAAAAATACAAAAATTCCGAGATAAAAAAAGTACAACTGAAACGCTGAAGTGAGTCGAAGACAAATATACAAAAGTGACTCGATTTGAATTCAAGTTTGCAGGGTCAGTTTCAACAGAATGATCTGGAACTGGAATGACGGTAGCTACCTTGAAGACAAAATGCCTGAGGTAATAAATAAAGAATTGGAGATAAAGAAGAATTCCTTCTCAAATGAGCCACTCTGTAGAGTTGAAATGCTCCTCAAACTACAGTTTGTGTGCCGGTTCCTCTGTAAGTTACTGATCCACACACCACTGAGACTGTAGTTGGTCTAGGAGTTTGCAACAGATTGAATCCAGTAAATGTGTGAACGAGATGAGCATGAAGGAGATAATCATCAGCCTCTTCCTGACCTTTAATTTAACAGTCCTGCTAGTGAATTTCTCACATTGGATGACTGGTGAGTATTTGGACAACAGGAGAGATGTTCTGATCAAAGATGGAGACACCGTAAGTGTTTGTGTATACATGGTGTCTTTTTTGTGTCTTCTTGTAGAGCTGGGCACATGAGGCTTGAAACCTGACAGGAACAGCATGATAGAGATCTCCAGTTGAAGTTAATAAAGTCCCAAGGAAAGATAGATCTTCAAGATGCTCTAAATAAAGTATGCTAATGGAGGAGCTACGTTCTTTCAAATTATGGACCACTTGAGCTTCGGCTTCGTGCTGCTGTTGCCAAGATTCTGCAAAAACCTTTAAATTGCTTCGCACGATTTTTCAGTGTGAGAATTTCCAAAATCCAAATTTGCTGTTTGTACATTTTGTTTGCAAAAAGACTTGAGTAAAAAAACACAGGCAACATGAGTAGTCGAGAGATGGACCTGTGAACTAAAGGATGCTGGTTCGAATCTCAACTCCTCAACCAAGAAATTGAAACTGATCTGCTCATTCTGTAAGTCACTTTGGATAAAAGTGTTGGCCAAATACAGACTAAAGCTTAACTTGCTTAGCTTAACTTGTAAGGCATTTGTGATTTTAATGCGCCTCTGGCATCACTGGACACTTTTGATCAGGACAAGGTCTTACTATGTCCTGGATTCCCAACAAGCAAGATTGTGTCAGCATTTACTGAGTCCGCAAGAGTCTGAGAGCTTGTGCTTGCTCAGCTGAACAGTTCCAGCAAGTCAAAGAATATAAGTAATGCCGTAAATAAACACACACGTGGCTAATGCGCTAAACCTGATTCGCCATCTAGATCTTAGTATCAATACAGCACAAATACACTGAAATCAAATTACCGTATTTAGGCGAATATAAGCACCCCCTGATTTTTCAGACAGAAAAAAATAAATAATTTAAATAAAATATAAAATAAAATAATTTTAAAAAATAATACAAATTTGTCCCTTGTATCACTTCAATGCTGTGTTACTTAAAACTCATATTTTAAACCTTAAGCGCTTATCAATACATGAGTATTTGAAATTGCCGATTATAAGCGCCTATGTTTTAGAGCCACTAAAATTGGGGGAAAAAGCGTGTGCTTATATTCGCTTAAATACGGCCTATAATGAATTGGGAATCCATGATAATAGACTAATTGACTAGATCTTATCTCAGAGAGAATATTATTAACTGGCTCTTAAAGTAAGTGCAGAATGAGTCAAAGCAACACAGCGCGGGTCGTTTTTAATGGCTCGGAAACCATTAGTTGGCGAAATAGTCCCGATGAAGTTGGAAATGATCATGACACATTACTTTTAGTACTTTTATTTATTAGAGCTTCTTGTAGTTTTTGTAAGTTTTTTGACTTTGACTTTTAAGCTCTGAGCGCTAGTCCTTTCTTTCCCCACAGAGACACAAACTCCCCGACCCCTTCTTCACCCCTCGGCCAGTCTGTAGCACATGTGATCAAGCAGGAACCAATTACTGCGCAGCGGCTAATTATCTCTGGTACGTGCGTCTCGTTCGCACAAACAGATGTCGGAGACTCGCTGTTGTCCGATCTTTTCCCAGCTGTCTACTTGTTTAACTTTCAATTGCGTTGTGTTCCCGCAGTCATTCCGCTTCACCTCATCACCTCCAGTGAGAAGAACATCAGTAATCCAGCGTGTAGATGCTAATGAGCGTGTTCCTCACCAGAGCTTCTCCTCAAGAAGAGCAAACTGACAGGAGCTTCACTGGTTTCCCTCACACACTTGCGGTCTTTTCAATCTTATTGCCGTCAGTGACGTATTCAAGAAATAAAAGACTTTCACAGAGGGTTTGAGAATCGGATTCTGGAAAGTGGCCCAAGCTCTCGCTCCGCTTCGTTGTCTTCAGGTGAGTAGAATGCTCCCAGTCCTCCTGTTCCTTCCTCGCCATCCAGAGTCCTGTTTGATTTAGAGTTTAAAGACTTTCTAAGACAATGCTTTCATAGAGGAGCCTTGTGAAGGCTTGATTACAGAGGGGTGAGGTACTTGAGTACATGTACTTAGTTACTTTACTTAAGTATGTTTCTGGCTACTTCGTACTTGTAGTGAGTATTCAAAATAGAAGCAACTTTTACTCTCTACTCCACTACATTTCTGATTGAGTAGCTGTACTTTTCACTCCACTACATTTGAACAGACACTTACCACTACTCGTTACATTTTGATTGTGCGCGACAAACCATAATCGATTTTAATCGCGGTTTATTTTTCTTGTGCGAACGAGGTGATTTTGCCTTCTATAATCTGCTGAAGATACTGGAAGCTGATTGTGAATTAGAAACCAGACGAATGTGAATTGGAGGAGAGTGAATTTAATTTTTTTTGGTGCAACGGGAATAAACGTAATGTTTTTTGTTGGCAAATGACTTCAGTAGAAACACAAAGTCATTTTTTAATTTTTTATCTTTGTTCTTTATCTATTTTGTTTTACCATTTTTGAAACATGGAAATGTTAAACTTCATTTGGAAAATAAAACCTCATAAATAGAGTTGTTTTTCACTTTTCTTTGTTTTATTTTAGACTAAATTAAGTACAAGTAAAATACTTAAGTTGTTTTAAAATGTGATACTTTGCTACTTTGACTCAAGTCTTTTTTTATAGTGGTGACTTTTTACTTGTATTGAAGTAACTTATACAGTACATCTCCGTACTTTTACTCAAGTATGACTGTCTGCTACTTTTTACACCCCTGACATGTGGATATAAAATGATAAAGAAGTGAATCATTATGAATGCATTGTAAGTTTGATGACGCTGACACTCTCACACACCCATAGGCCTCACGCGCCTGACTCTTCTCTGTCTTCTCTTTCTTCCTCTTCACCTCTTCCTCGCCGCTGAATGATTCAATCATCTTCTCGAGTACGTTTACCCTTGAACTGACGGGAGTCAAGCCAACTTCCGAAGTTTCCAGAATGCCTTTTTTTTTTCTTCAGTAGCACTTCAATTTAAATGCAAGGCAAAGGTCAATTCCAGGCGAATAGCTGTTGATTAAAAATGTGAGGAGCCTTTCTTTGCTTTGTGATTTGATGTGAAGCCACGATTCCACGTTCTTCGTGCCCAGCAGACAATTCCGAGGAATGAGAACGCAACCGTGACGGATAATTGTGACATCACGGCTCCGTGCTTATTATGCTGGTCATTTACATAATCGAATTTCCCGTTAATTATTCAGCACTGGGCCTAAATACGCCTTTTGAAATTTGGCTTCAGGGTCGAATCCCGACAGGTATCACATCTACTGTAGCTCCATCAGATCCTCAGCTTCAACACGCTTACTGCTTCAGGCTTGAGTGTGTGTGTGTGTGTGTGTGTGTGTGTGTGTGTGTGTGTGTGTGTGTGTGTGTGTGTTCACTTCATCATTTTAAATTAGTTCATTGCAGAGCACTGTAATTTTCTTCCCTGCGGTCTGGCAGGGGTTTAATACTTCTAAATTCTCCAATTTTGAAAATCATTGTATAGGGCTCAGCAAAATTGAAGAATAACTGCATGGACTTTGGTCTTTAGATCGATAGATAGATAGATGGATAGATAGATGGATAGATAGATAGATAGATAGATAGATAGATAGATAGATAGATAGATAGATAGATAGATAGATAGATAGATAGATAGATAGATAGATAGATAGATAGATAGATAGATAGATAAATAGATAGACATTTTTTCTAATGAGCCTATCGAATATGAAGATTTTGTAATGCTAAACAGTAAAATCAACAATTTGAGGCAAATTTGAATTGAATTGAATTGAAAAAGTCCCACGGGGAAAATTCACGTCAAAGCAGCATATTTTCTCATTTAAGATCTCTACATTTTAATTCATGTTAAGTCTTTACATTCTTCGGCTTTACTTCTGATCATCCGTGATCTTTGTCATCAACACTGTAAAAATGTCACGATATTTACAGAGGCAGAAATGACTGTCAGTGTGTAACATAGTTGAGATCTATCGCTGTCATGTCTCCCCTGGTATTTAAAGGGTTTCTGACATTTACAGCTGTGCAGTGACCCGGTGAGAAGAGGTCACAACTGCCTCGCTCCATTCATCCCTTCATCTCTTCATCCCTCTTCTGGATCTCTCTATCATCCCCTGATGAATAATGTCCTTGTTCTGTTGCCTCGTTATATCCCAAACAAAATCACTAGATAATTGCCTCACCAAGTTTTAAATCATAATGGAGTGAGTTTCATTGTTTCACAAGGGTTAATATGGGAAAACAAGGGAATTAAAGGGTTTTGACTTTACTAGTTCTCTCTAATCGTTCTTGTGAATTTTTTGTGCAATAAACCATTGTTGTAGGGTTTGTAAACGTGGGAATGTAAAAGTCTGAGTTTATTTATATAATGCACTGAACATCTTGCACACACAAGCAAAGTTTTCCTAATTTTTGAACACAGATGAACAATGGACATTTTTCCTTCTTTAAAGACTATTTTTTCCTAATTCCACATGGCGACTTTGCGTTGAAAAGTGCTATATAAATAAACTTAAACTTGAACAAGTACACATGAATTCAAATAATTTATATATAGAGAGTGTTTGAAAAAATAAACCCCACTTTTTAGGCTTGTTTCCTCTCAGTAATGGCCACAGCTTTCACTTCAGCGTGCAAACCACTGACTCGAACAGTTTGAACAGAGATGTAAAACGCACACGATTTGCTCTGATTTGGCCGTGTGCACAGTGCCAATCAACGCATTCTGTTTAAAATGCTGTGAACAACAAAAGCAATCTTTTGCATGAAATAAAAAAAAACAACTAAAGATGAAACGGGCGTGTTTAATAATTCAGTGATGAATGGCAGGAAAACTTTAGAGGATTAAGTTAAGCAGCCAATCTGGAGTTCATTTGGTTTGCAGCGTCTCTTTCTTTCTATTATTGAATTGTTACAGAAAACAGACGGAAATATTGTACACTAGCTGAATTATTAAAATGTACATAAAAAAATTATTTGTGATTAAATTGGAAAAAATGCATATAACAAGCATTCTTTACTGTCAATCAATCTTACTTGAGTTTTTAGATCTTGAGTAGCTGGACTCTGCACAACTGGGCCAAAAAGCAGGACACACCCTGGTCTGCTGGCTGACCAATCACAGAGCAGGACATAGAGACACACATTCACTCACACCTACGGACAATAATCCAGAGCCCAGTTGTCCTGAACACATTTGGACATTTCGATTCCACACAGAAAGATCTTTAGGGTAACGGTTTAACAAAAAACTGAATATATTCAGTAAAGATTCAAACAGACAGACCAAACATGTCCGTGAAAGGGAATCTTAAAAATGTACGCTAAAACCATTTATTTGTAATTATAATCCAATGTTTCGGAGTCGACTGTGTATAAATAGGACACGATGTTTTTGTCTTCCGAAAGCCGCTGGTCTCTGAAGAGCTGCTCAGGGGTTTAGAGATACAGCCCAGATTTTTTTAATAAAATAATGTTTGGCACTGACGACAGCAGAGAAAAGGGAAATTTAGAGCCGGACATTATCAGCTGTGGCCAGACTGACCACTTCTCATTTACTCAGGGAAACAATAAAAGCACCACGCATTGAAGCCTGTCGGGGAACACACACACACACACACACACACACACACACTCAAACCGAGTGAGAGTGTGAATGTGTGTCCTGTTCTGTGATTGGCTGATCATGGTGTGTGCTCCTCCTTCGGGTTAGGCTCCTCCTCCAAGTGACTGGGAAATGGGGAAAACATTTCGCCAGTTACTTAATAATTACATTTCACTTAAAACAATATTTAATCTGTTAAGCACGAGACGCTTATATCTCGATACACCAGCTAAAGATTAACTTTAAGCTCAATCATATGGCTGTGCTTTGAAAAAAGACTTGATTTCCAATTTGCAAATTTACATGAATTAAAACCAGTCATTTTAAACCTCATCTGGCTGCTCTGGTGAGAGATTAGCAAATGTACAACGCAATATCCCGTATAGAACTCACAAATTGTCGGGCAAATGATTAAAATAATCTACAGTACATCCTGCTCGCAACACGCGTACACAACTGTGCATTAACCGTAGATTTAGGACGGTCATTTCCATTAGTTTAAGTTAAATGTCTCCACGAATGTTGGAACATTTCTCCTAATAATATTTGTTATTTCATTTGCACTATACATGATTGTTCAAACTGTAAAAGTAAAAACAAAAATGTAAATATACACACACACACACACACACACACACACACACACACACACACATATATATATATATATATATATATATATATATTTTTTTTTTTTTTTTTTTAATATAGGATTAGGGTTAGTAATTATGTTTTTTGTTTTTTTTTGTAATTTTTTTTTTTGTTTTCTTTTTTTTTCCTTTTACACTTTGAACTATCATGTATAGTGTAAATGAAATAAAAACGTAATTAAGATAAATATATACATACATGTAAATATACTGTATTTATATATATATGAAAATTTGTTTTTATTTAATAACTTAGTATTAGAACTGGACTTATTAAATCGATCAGTTATTTTAATTAAATTCTCCATAATCCAGTCACCTGTTTAATTCCATAAAAAAATAATCATTTTTAAAACGACATGACAATCTAGCAGTCTCTCTAAATGAACAGTCCGTACAAAAACAATAACGTCATCATGAACTAATCTAGTGTGATGTCAGAGAAGACTAAAAGGAAAAAAAACAACAAGTCAATGTATAGCAGATATATAATTACAATGGAGGTGGTTGGAGTGTTGGAGGCAGATCTGCTCCACTGACCTGCTAATGAATTACCATCCTAGTTAATGAGGTGAGCAGGACAGAGGAAGGAAGCGTAGTGAAACACTCTTTCTCTGACGGTCGATGTGGGAGTCGCATATTTCTGGCCACGACCCAAACGACAGATTGTCAGTGTAATCCGCACATTACAGCGAGATGTTCTGGTGTACGTATGTGTGCGGAAGTGAAGGAAGATGACTCACGCCTGGAATTAATTTGTCTATTTCTAGACTCTCTGTGTGTTATAATGGATCCTCTTTTAAATGAAAGTGGCTTCATTCAATGTGAGACTGTGAACACTTTTTTTTTTTATCACCGACTTCAACATCGCACCGCTCTGAAATTGCAGAACTAGTTGATCAATCTCGAGTAATGGTAGTGTAGATCAAACTTTATATATTGATTTCATTAGCATTTTTGAAGTCAGTGAACAAGTTTGCAACATTTTGTGCAACAGTTTCTCTCTAGAATGTGTTGTATTTTTGTTTGAATAAATATTTTTTTTCATAAGCGAATACATTTGTAATATAAATGAATAATACATAAATCTATTACAATAAATAAATAATCAACCCATCTAGAATGACAAATTGTGAAAAAACAACAAACAAAATGTTGCATCATAAATCTGAGCCCAAAAAATCAGTTTTTTTAGCAAGTGGATAAATCTGTCCGTTTATCCTTGTGTGCATGTCTGTCTCTCTCTTCCTCTTTTTTTGTCTGTCTATCACTCTACCTCTATAAGATATAGATAATGTATTTATCTATTATATATTATATCTATTACAAATTATATTATCTGTAAAATTATATATCATTCGTTCCATGTCTGTATTATATCGTACTATTGTAATATTTTGACTAGATGTATTAATTTGTGTTGGATAGAAAGTTGCTGTAATTTCATTGTACATGTATATGTGCACAGTGACATTAAAGGCTATTCTATTCTATTCTGTTCTGTTCTATTCTATTCTATTTTGTTCTGTTCTATTTTATTCTATTCTATTCTATTCTGTTTGGTTCTATAACTGCCTGTCTGTCTTTCTCTGTCTATCTGCCTCTTTTTTATCTATCATTGTCTATTATCTATTGCTCTAATCACGTCTGTCTTTCCTGCTTCATCTGTCTGCCAAAATATCTAAATGTCTAGCAATGTATTACAAGTCTGTCTGTCTATCTCTCAGTTTGACATGAATGTGTCCCAGTGTGTCAAACATGACAGTATTATGATATGAGAGCACTGACTGTAATATCACGGATGGGAAGTTTGATGTTTTTCACAGCTGATCTTATTAAAGGGAGTGTGGCACTGTTCATCTGGGTGTAATTCTGAGGCGTTTACCTCACTGTTCACACTCTTCTTTGATCTGTCTAGACTATTGGTTCTTCACAAATCTGCTGAGGATTGAGTCTAGACACTTTTTTTTTCTCTTAAATCCGAGCGAAACTCTGCAGGTACTGTACGGCCGAGAGAAGTGTTTGAAAGTATAGACGTAATTTAGCACCTTCCAATCGTCTTCATAGACCTTTAGAATAAAAAAAAAACTGTTCCTTTTTTGGTTCTACTTCTATTTGGAGTCTTTTATTTTATTTTATTATATAGAAAGAGATGATTTGCTGTGGCGACCCTTGTGAGGGAAAAGCTGAAAAAGTGCTAGAGACAGATACAGTATATAGTGTGAACTTCTTCACCACAAGGACGTCGGCCTGTTACAGAAATGTCACTTTTGTTTGGAAAAAAATGGCAGGGAAAAGGGTTTTGCTGTAAAACAAGCACAAACTCTTGATTTTAGTCTTTTCCTGGCTGTTCTGTCACCTTCTCTCACTGCTAGAGACACACAATAAAGCTGGATTCGGCTGGGTCTTTCCTCTTTTATTCAGGGCTGATCTTGTGCTGTCCTTGGTCCTGTAATGGCAAGGTGTCTCCGTGCCTGTCTTTTTGCACATTAAAAGGTGTCTTAATTGTACCTGTGGGCCATTTATGGACAAACTAATGTATAAATACTATATGCAATATGCTACATTAACACAAAAATATAATATAAAAATAAAACAAACCTATATATTTATCCGCTGGACCACTATTGCTTTGTTTTTTTGCGATTGGTTCTGTAACTGACAATTACAGTAAACATTCAACAATCAATGGCGGTAATATACATTTAAGACAGGCAACAAACAAATAAATAAAACTAAAGTAATATTGGACTCGTGGAAGCATTTGAATAATAATGAATTTCGTCTCCTGAATTCCGTCAGAAGCGTTTGTATAAGCTGCTGTGATTGTTTGATTTCTTTCATTCTCTTCTCATTTCAGCCGCGTTTTCTCTAACGGAGAGAGTTTAAGTCAATGAAGAGTTTGACAAAAGCTATTTGCGTCAGGAGAAGAATTAGCCGCGACGAGCAGGCAAACAAAGCAAAGTGTCTAAATGCAAAAATGAATAAACAAGAAGAGAAAACACAACTATGATTAGTATTCCGAGCCAACCTCATTTACATCTACCAGCCTTGATTCTCGGCTCATCTTCTATCACGACACTCACACACACAGCCGACGCTTGATTTAGTAGTTTAACATGCGCTAATGCTCAGAGACCCCGTCATTACACAGACACACCTCCATGCTTCCACTCATCCGGCACAATCTCTGCTATTTGTGTTGAGAGCAATTTGTCATGTCGAGAGGAGACTTCCTGCCCGTGAGTCGAAGATGAGAAAGGTGAATCGTAAATGAGTTTACGCATCTTTATGTTGGTTTAATAGCGTACGACGATTCCTACGTTCACCGAACTGCGGGGTTGTACGGTACTTGAGTAAATGCGCTTCGTCACTTTACTTAAGTATGTTTTTGGTTACTTCATACTTGCACTGAGTATAAAAAATAGAAGCAACTTTTACTCTCTACTCCACTGCATTTGTGATTGAGTAACTGTACTTTTCACTCCACTACATTTGAACGAACACTTACTTTGAAATGTGTGACTTGTTGGAGTGATTTTTACAGTAAGTATCTGTACTTTTACTCAAGTATGGCTGTCCGATACACCCCTGCCAAACTGATCCAGAATAAAGCTGTTAAAAAACGAATAAAGAGCGAAATATACATCCCGTTTCAGACCCACTTTTGCGTTTCTAAGCCACAGTTGTCTCTGAAAGTGGGTTTCCTCTGGGTCTCCGGTTCGCTCTCACAATCCAATAACATAGAAATTTTGAGTCTGGAAAATTGTCCGTGTGAGTGAAAGTGAATGTGTGTGTCCTGCTCTGTGATTGGCCCAGAGTTGCTGGGATTCGCTCTAGCACCACGTCACCCAGAAATGGAAAGTGATCACAAAAAAAAAAAAAACGGATTTTGGGATTGATGTGTAGGAAACAATGTAATGTAAGTTTTGAAATGTTGCATTTGCCTTTACCGTAATTTATTTTAGCGTAGCTGGAAAAGATGAATTTATAGTGCTTAATTAGAGAAATTGATTTCCGCAAAGTCAAAATAGCATTAACATTTCAACCGCTGTAGAAAGTTATAATGGCACTTCCGCCAGAAAACTGTATTAGTTGGGAAATTATCCTGCTTCACCACAAACAAGGCACTTTATCAAAGCCGCTTTGTTCTTTCGTTGCAGAAAATCAATTTTCCCGAGCTTCAGATAAACATTAATGAAGGTTCTGCTGCCATATTGATTATTTTACCTGATCATGGCCAAGCATTTATACGTGTATATAAACTGTATATATACATTTGTTTTTTGTACTTATATTTATTAATATATATTGATGGGATAATTTATGACACTTTTTTTCCCATTGGGTTCCATTTGCCACAGATGCTTCAAAGACATCTGCTGCATTGTGTAGCAAAGCGTTTATTAAGTGCGGCGCAATTACACCTAGTGCATCAAATCTGCTGTAATAAAATGTTCATGAAAATTGAAGTGGCGTTTCATTGTCGTAATTTGCGCATTTGGAAAATTATTCCTCCGTTATTGCTCTCCTCTTCTCGTTTTATGAGAACATCAGTTTTACGAGAAAAGTATCTGGAGTGCAGTGTTTTGCTTCCCGGTGACAAATTAAAGTTTAAGGCTGAATGACATTGAGGAGCTGGTTTAATTAAGTCATCTCGCTGGAACAACAGGGAAGTGTGAGGTGAAAAACTCCAAACCTGCGTAACGACATTGTCTTAAAATGCAACATTTAGTCTGGAACATTCATCATTTGTGTGAGTAAACAACAGCGACGCGCGTGTGTGTGTGTGTGTGTGTGTGTGTGTGTGTGTGTGTGTGTGTGAGTGAGTGTGTTCCGCTCTGTCCAGAGTTGCAGAGTAACCCATAAATGGAGTAAGGGTCAGAAGATGGATGGATAGATGGATGGATGAATGGATGGATGGATGAGTGGAAGAAAGGATGAATGGACCGATGGATTAATGGATGGATAGATGGATGGATGTATGAATGGATGGATGTATGAATGGATGGATGTATGAATGGATGGATGGATGAATGGATGGATGTATGGATTAATGGATGGATGGATGGAAGACAGGGTGGATGAATGGATGGATTAATGGATGGATGGATGGAAGATAGGATGGATGGATGGTAGATGGATAAATAGATGGATGGAAGAAAGGTTGGATGGATGGATGTATAGATGAATGAATGGATGGATGGAAGAAAGGATGGATGAATGGAAGAACGGATGGATGATGTATAAAGGAATGCATAAATGGAAGAAAAGGTGTATGGATGTATAGATGAATGGATAGATGGAAGAAACTATGAATGGATGTATAGATGTAGGAATGAATGGATGGATGGATGGACAGATGAATCGAAGAAATGATGGATGGATAAATGAATGGATGGATGATGCATTGATGGGTGGATGGATGAATGAACGAATGGATGGAAGAAAGGATGGATGTGTAGATGAGTGGATGGATGGAAGAAAGAATGGATGTATAGATGAGTGGATGGATGGAAGAAATGACGGATGGATGGAGTAATGGATAAATGATTGATTGGTTGGTTGAATGGACAGATGGATGTCTTTCATCAGGCTATCATCCTAATTCTCTCTCTTCTCTCTTCTCTCGCCTTGTTCTCATGACAGAATTGGTGCATCAGCAGCAGGATTATTTCAGACTGTGTTCTGACGTGTTAATTCTCTGTCAGGTTAGCTTCAGAATCATCTCACAATCCTCTCTGTCGGAGGTGTTTGCCCATTTGATAAAAGCTCGGATTCTTTTGAAGACACAGAGCTCGTCACCAATCGTATTCCACTCATCCTCGATAAACTTCCCTTTCAGAAAGGCTTTCATCCAGGGCAAACTCACCTTCTCTCACGTAAAGCACACTAATGAAGAGTCCACAGCCATTGTCCCATTTCCTCTCTAGAACTTTCCTCTCAGCTTCTGTTGGGACAACCTCTCGTCCAACAACTCTTCATTCAGATGTGTTTCTCTGTCTGCGTCTCCTTTATTCCTCAGCCAAATCCATCTGCTCTGGAGTCCAAACCTCAGAAGCTGAAGTGCGGATCAGAGATGGTGGATTCAGTAGAAGATTGAGCGGCATCAGAGGATTGAGAAGGATCTTGCTCCTCTTCAGATCGCTCACCAAATGAGGAGACACACACACACAAACAAACAAACAAACAAACAAACAAATAAATAAATAAATAAACAGTGATGAGAGTAATGCATTACAAAAGTAATGTATTGCAATAATATGTTCGTTTTTTACTGTAACACAGTAGTGTATCGCATTACTAATTGTGTTTTCAGTAATATTTTACTCGCTACATGCTAAGAGACGCTTGCGTTATTTCAAACCTTTCACACTCGAGATAATAAATCAAAAATCTAATTTTTCCTGTTTGTGAAAAGACACGTATGTAATTTTTTTTTAGCATCTTTTCGTTTTTTGAGCTCAAATAAAATACACTTAAAATATAAGTAAAAGGTACATTGATATTTTAGTATTGTAATTGCTACTTTTAATTGCATTTTTATTTACATGTTATTTTATTTTATTAAATTTTTTTTTAAGTTGATATGTTGTTGTTGTTGTTGTTGTTGTTGTTGTTGTTGTTTTTGCTAAACTCCCATAATTTTGCTGAACACAAAGATTCAATACTCATCATATTCTCAACATCAGCATAAAATGATCATGATATAATGACAGAGATAAGATTAGAGGATGCTTTAGCTCCGCCTGGTATTCAGGTTTGGCTTCTTCTGATCTTTGGTTAGAACCTCTGATTCTGCTCCGTCTCCAGCCTTAAGCACACAAGAACATTTTGGTTGTTTGTTGTCAAGAGTGACTTCTTTATGCTTGAAGAAACGCATGAGTTGTTTGCTGAAAGTGAAGTCTATTTTTGTACTGAGACTCCTTTAACTTCTGTACCGTTCCGATTATTTAGTCTGTTTCCTGGATACAAGTAGAAACTTGTAAAAGAAGAACTTTATGTAGAATACAGATTCCTAGAATGAGTCTAGCTGTTCCTGGACAGTCAGTGAAGGCACATGAAGCTTGAAGAAATGCTTGATTATAGCTTATTCTAGCGTCTTTGGCAGACAAACATCTTACAGTATTTGGCTTTGAATCATTTTGTTTTGTGGGTCTTTGGATCTGAGTTTGTGTTCACGCTGTTGTGAAAATGACAGTAAAAGAAACACTGCTGAATAGCTACAGTATGTTACCGTAATATATGTGCTGTAACAGCTTTTTTTTTTAAAACAAAGTTTTTTTTTAGGTAATTTTAGATTTGTCAGTTTACATTATACAGGAAAATGGGACAAAGCAAATACAAAAAACACACACACAAAAATAACACAACCCCACTGACAATCAGACTCAAGTAAATCATGTAAAAACTGTAGTGAGGATTATATGTTAGTCACACATAAGATTTCTGATAAAGTTGTAGATACAGTTTTTGTAGATTGTACAGTTTTAAACACTTCTAGTTTAAAAAAACGAGGATGAATGGATGGACAGACAAATTATTAAAGTGATTTAAATAGCATGTTTGCACAATGTATATACTGTACATTACATGTATATCAATCCCACAACTGCCTTTTCATATTTATATTACTTTCATATTTATATAATTTATTTTTTATTTAGTTTTGTTTATTTTTCCTTTACATTTCTTTATTATTGTGTTTATTGTATTGCATGCTGGTTTTTAATTTTTAATTATTTCATTTTATTTATTTATTTTTTTTATTTATTGTTATTGCTGCTGGACTCGGGGAGCTACCGAAAGACATTCTGTCGTACAACACACAATAACAATAAAAAGCCTCTTCCTCTTACTTAAATATCAGGCAGATGAATAGACACTTATAAATACGTATGTGTGAACGTGTGTCAGATAAAATAAATAAAAAAGACTCAGGAAGCTGCGAAACAGGGCCGGCTCGCAGTTAGTCGACTCCTTAATAACTTAATGACATGACAGAAGAGCCGCAGTTTAGCACAGGGCAGCGAGGTGGAGCAGAGAGGAGGAGAATAGAGCGAGAGAGCCATCATCCTTCACTTTCAGCTGGGCTTCCTCATCCGTCTGTAATCCCCTCGTGCAATCGCTCCGCACTTCACTGGCTCCAGGGTTCCTTCAGCCGGCCTGTTGAGTCGCACTGAAGCTGTGGAGGTCACCGAGGTCGGAGCCCGTCACACTCACACGCTCCTTCTCTCTCTCTCTCTCTCCACCTTCCCCTCCGTCACACATCCTCTCGCTGCAGTCATTCAGACAAGAACGCCGCCCTTTTAATGCCTGGAACGGTTTGAATTATAACTTTGCAGATGTTGTGTATTGAGCAATGCCAGGACACGTATATTATATTCCACAATTCCTCGATATTCCAGCACTGTGAGCTCTACTCATAGGAAATCTTCTATATATGTGTTTATTTATTTGTTTGTTTGTTTATTTGTTTAATTTTTGTTTGTTTGTTTATTTTATGTCTTTTGTGTTGATCTTGATTATTCGTTTATTTACTTCACGTTATTTTACTTTACAGTCATTTGGCAGACGCTTTTATCCAAAGCGACTTACAAAAAGAGGAGCAAGTGAAGCAATTTGTCTACAATTCATTTTTTTCATTTCATTCAATTTACTTATTCATTGAGGTTTGTTTTCTTTGTCTCTGGTTTGTTTTTTATTTCTTCTAAGTTCAAGTTCAAGTTCTGAGCATTTGTAAGGCGCTTTTCACAGCATTATGTCTGAAAGTGCATGTGAGAATATGTAAGAAAATTGTTTTTTCAGTAAAATGAGAGTAAAATGTAAAAACAGTAAAAACAGTAAAATGAGAATTTTATTCATTTGATGGTTGTTGGTGTTAAGAAAATTAAGACTATGACAAGACAAAGACAAAAATACCAAGACCAGTGAGCAAGCACATACTGTATGCGACATATTTATATGTATTTATATTTATTCATTTATTTATATATGTATTATTTGTTTTATTTTGCTATTTGTTTGCTTTTTATTCATTTACTCGCCATTTTGTTTAGTTTTTTAATGCATGCCTTGAACTTCTGTAAAGTATTGTGAGCTTGAATGCAAAAACAGACAAAAAGCTCGTGGTTGAGTCGTGCTCTCAGAATGATTGACCTGAAGTTGACGTGGTCTTCACACTGGTCAGGCTTTTAGCTTTGTGGAGTCTCAGAGAGTTTTTACACTCTGAAAGCACAGGTCGACTCTACAGTTTTTACCCGGAACATTCCATCTCTCCCTCAAATAAAGACAGGAAAAAGCAATATCCAAAGGTCACTTTTTGACGTCGATGCGGAAAGATGTTTACTCACGTTCCCTTGGCAATATCATTCCTGAAAGATTGAGCAGGAAAGCAAAAGCAAAAAAACAACAACAAAAAAAGCCACACAATGAAAAATTCTATCTATTTTTTTTCTTCCAACTTTAATGAATCTGTCAGAAAGTTTAAACGGATATTTTAATCTGATATTGCTAACCAGGCCTTTCAATGACACTTCATAAGTTTCATACCAACAATATGTGAAGTAAAGATATATATATATATATATATATATATATATATATATATATATATATATATATATATTCGTATTACATTTTTTTTTCATTTTATTCATTTATTTTTTTTTTACATTCATTTTTTTCTTTTCAATTGTATCTAATTTGTATTTCAACAATGTGCAATATTTTTCCATTTATATTCTTTATTTTTATTTATTGTTTACTATTGTGGCTGCTGCAAAATGTCCATTTCTTATTGAAATTAATAATTAAATATTAAAAAACTAAAATGTCAATGTTTTTGTTTTACTTCAAACATATTTGTGTTTACTTAAGGAATCAAACGAACAACTAATAAACTAAAGAAATACAGAATCAGGATACAATCATGTAATTAATTTATTTAATTACATGAAAAGTACATTTTTGTTTACTTTGTTCTTGACAAAGAATCTTTTTTTTACATGAATTATCATTCCACTCTTTTTTCTGAATTGCTTAACTATTTTTACTAAAATGGTCTGACTTTAAGATGCTCTTCTTCCATGTTGTATCTCTGCTAGACATAAACACTTAAGGCAATATTCCTCAACACATGCCTGTGAGCTAATCTTCACTCATTCACATCCGAATCATCATTCATTTCCACGGTGAATGTCGACACTGGTGGTGTGTGTGTGTGTGTGTGTGGCCAGCAGTTTTAATTGAGCACAACATCTCCATCATCTCCAAAGAGCAGAGGAGCGAGAAGCACGGAGCAGGTTTGCGTGTCGCGAGTGTGGCTGACTGGATGAGCCGTGTCTTGTCTGGCCTCAGGGCAACACTGTGCAGAAGGTAGAGCGACCCAGGGAGAAGGGAACATGACAGAGAGGACGTCTCCAGCTGTAGACCTCAACATTCCAGGACAGGAACCAAAAAAAACCAGCACGTTCTTCAGGGCCGAATGTTCATCTGAGCTTCTGAGCGTCTCATTTAGAGAGTAAAAGCCTGGTGTTGTGGGGCTTCTGAGGTGTTTTGACCTGCTCTGATATTTCTAACTATTTCATCTACGTACAACATACCACTGGCCAAAAGGCACTGTTTTTGTATTCAGCACAAGCTACAATACTATGTGAGCAAAATTGATGTATGTTTTATCATTTTTTAGAAGAAAAATATTGCGTGCTTTGTACGTTTCTAGAAAAAAAATGTAGCTGACAAAAAAACCCATACTGTCATGGATCCTTAAAGCCACGTGGAACTTTTATTTCTATCATGGATCCTGGCTTAAAAACCAGACGGGACTCTTATTTTGAAGTTTTTGTCTCTGTTGATCACGTCCTGCTTCGTGTCCTGTGTCCCAGCTGTTCTGTGTTATTCGTTAGTCTGTGTATTTAAGTCCCTGTGTTACATGTATCAGTTGTTATTTCCTGTCACTCTGGCCTCAAGTCTCGTCACGTCTTGTCTGGTTTCTAGTTCTTGTGTTTGTCTTGTCTAGGTCTTGTGTACCGACCTCTTGCCTGCCACGATTCCTGAATTAAACCATTTTTGGACATTTAACGCCTTTTGATCTCGCCCCGGAAGTGCATGTGAGTCCACCCTGCCTGGCTTCGGTGACAGTCGCCCTATGACACATACTGCAAACACACTTTTAAGTGACCTAGTCTTGTAGGCTAAAGTGTTTACTTCACATGTGAACATATTTACCGTATTTTCTGGACTATAAGCCGCACCTGTATATAAGCCGCATCCGCTCTATGAACGATTTTGAATTGTAAATGTACATGTATGTAACTAAATAGATCATTTCCTAACCTGCATTTTAACACGGCAGCAACTTTGCTGATTAAAACGGGACAGAAAAAAAGATTTTATTTATCTTCATTATCAAAAAATCTGCAGAAAAGCTGCATGGTTCAAAACCTATGAAAAAAGTAGCGGCTTGTAGTCCAGAAAATACGGTATCTGTTATCTCATTCACAGAAAGAATAGTTTACATTAGGTAAAGTCAGTTTTTGTGTCAGCACTGGCGTGTGAGTGGGAGGGAGTAATGTATGTGAATATTCATGAAATGCTCCCCTGGAGTGACAGAAGACACTCCCACTCCAGCTTTCTCCACCCATCTGTCCCGCATCACAAACCTTCACACAGCTTGAGTTCATCCTTCTGCTGACCTCTGTTCAACCCTCACAAAGCCTTCAAATCAGATCTGAAAGTCGCTCGGCTTTTACCTTCCCACGACTGTTGGAGATGGAGAAGAAGGTGAAGAGCAAAGGAAGCCACACACAACCTGATACGCACTTCCTGTTATCTGCTGAGTCGACCCGTGTCAGCACTGAGAAGAGAGCGGGACTCTTCTTTCTCCCAGATATTAGGTTTCAGGGAGCTATACTATCTATGCCCACGCCATAACCAGATCAGCTGTAATCTCTGATAATGCTCCAGCCTCTGGCAGGAAGGGGAATGATGAGCAGATTACCTGATAGATGATGCAATTTCCCATCATTCCCAGATGAAATAGACGCGTGTATATATATGTGTGTGCGTGTGTTTTGCAGGATGACATGTTTCAAAATCACGTTTGGGATGCGGGGAACATCCGAGCCATATTTATGAAGCATTACGTTTGATCATTTATTTATTAATTTATTTTTTACTCTTTTTTTTTTTTTTCCAGGCACGCTGAACTTCCTGGTGGAATGGCCTGGCATGCTAATGTCCCGCACAAAGTGAGAAGCTCATTCTGTTCACGTACTGTATTTGCTGTAATTTAAACGCAGGGAAACACTGCGGAACACACGCCTTATTACAACCCTGGTTGGTTGCTTTTCTTTATATTAACAAAGACATTGTTGCTTTTTTTTATTACATTTTAAAATATCTTGTTTCAGTCAAAATTGATATCTTAAATGTTTTTGTGGGTGTAAGTCTCTCCCTCTCCGTCTCTCTTTCTCTCGCTCTCTCTCACTCTCTCTCTCTGTGTGTCTGTGTCTGTCTCCCTCTCTCTCTCTCTCTCTCTCTCTCTCTCTCTCTCTCTCTCTCTGTATTTTAATACCTCTCTTTTTAAATGATCTCTCTCCCTCTCTCTGTCTCTCTCTCTCTTCATCTCTCTCTCTCTTTGTATTTTAATACCTCTCTTTTTAAATTATCTCTCTCCCTCTCTCTGTCTCTCTCTCTCTCTCTCTCTCTCTCTCTCTCTCTCTCTCTCTCTCT
>MU204326.1:489684-501430 GCA_017309775.1 Paedocypris sp. Pulau Singkep | reverse complement strand
CTCTCTCTCTCTCTCTCTCTCTCTCTCTCTCTCTCTCTCTCTCTCTCTCTCTCTCTCTCTCTCTCTCTCTCTCTCTCTCTCTCTCTCTAAGAGGCGTGTCTCTGAGAGCGTGGGTTGAGCGGATTGTGAACAGTAGGACATTGCCTCTCTTTCACCACTCCCATTTACCAGCGAGTGAACTGATTGCACCTCGTCGTTTCACCAGAACTTTATTTCAAACATACGACTATCGGCGGGGTAATAAAAACACTGATCAGAATATCGTTGACTTGACGAAGTGGAATATTTTGCCGGCTGCGCGCGACTCGGGATAATGTCCGGACATCGTGGATGATGATGATGGTTTGCGCAGAGGAAGCGTGTCTGATCGCCGCCGTGATGTGGATACTTGTCAAGGACATCGCGCGTAATACATGAGCCGTTGAGGAGAAGGAAAGCGATGCGTCTCGTGATCTTCTGATGGTGCGCGGTGGATGCTTGTCTGCAGGGAGATGATCTTCAGCTGTCCACTCGCTTAAGGAATCGCCCAGTCTCCGATCCGGACCTGTCTGAAGTTCAGCCGATGTTGGATCCTCGGCCCCTTTGGGACACAAAAACACGGTAAACTCGCTTAATCTCGTAGTACACTGGTTGTGGGACGTGAATGGCTCGTTGTTTTTTGGCTTGGCTGGTTTTCTGACCTTTTAAACGTGTAATGGATGCGGAATGTGCCGGGCTGAGAGGAGGCGAGAATATGAAACCGCATCGATTCGACGTGTGTGAGAGAAACGCTGAGGTGAGAAGAGGCGGATGGAATGAAACTGTCGGTGTCGTGGACGTGCTATTATTCAGTCTGCGAGTTGTCTTCTCGAGATGTCTTGTTATTGTGTCTGACTACATCGCCGGCGAGAAGAGTTTGGAGGAATGATGGGTTTCAGGACCATGGACAGCGCGGGCGGTCGTTTTACTCTGGGGGAAATATTAGCCATTTATACCGAATTGTACAGAGAGTGTTACGCCAAAAATGCAAAGAGTTAATACATAGTAATTCATTAAATACAATATAAGATTGGCACATGTTCGGGCAAAAGAAGCATCTGCCTTGCTGGTGATAACCCCATCGCTCGCGATTTTACTGCTCAGCAATAAAACTGACAGCAACATAAATGGTCTGTTACATTTTCCGTCTCACACTCTTTCACTTGTGAGAGATAAGGTGAGATGAGAGTGAAGCCAGAAGAACAAAGGAGGAAATTAAGGTAACATCTTTGAAGGTCATATTTGACAGAAATATAGCTTTCCCAGGAACTATGACCCGAACCAACACCGCTTTGCTCTGTTGCCATGTGACAGACAGCAGTGCTGCTGCGCATCCCAATACTGCTGTTCATCTCAGCCAAAAATAGATCCGCTGCCAAGTGGAGAATTACCATTGTAGGCAGATTTACTTCATTATAGCGACATAATTGCTGTGCATACAATTATTATTAATATTTGCATCTGTGTGATTGTTATGATTAATAAGGTTGTCTATGTGATATCACTATGACTCTTGGATTTATTATGTAGATCCTAGACAGTTTGACAAATGGTGAACTGTGGGCATGAATCATCAGCAGACTGGGTGATAAAGACTTGATTATTTGTTTCTCCCTGTAGTCGGTAGGTTCTCTCAGTATGACACCTTCTCTCTGTCAGCTCTGTGGGAATTAGTGGATGGAAGTCTATTACCCTCAACCTGGCAACCCTGAGGCAAAGCTCCTTCTCCTGCTTCTGTTCTGCCAGTTTCCACCTGCAATCCTGTTTACGCAGCCACCCATACGCCTGGCACAATGGAGGAAAATTCACCCCAAAAAAAGTGCGATGCTGGTGTTTGAACTTAGTTTTCCTTGAGTTCCATACATTACATTGTCTGGCCATGAAGTTCACCAGAAGCCGAACTGACAGCGAGTTCCTCTCCGCAGCTTAATTAATCTCAATGACAAAATCAAAGACAGAATTCGTCTGCATTCATCCGCGCTTTGTTTCTCTCCTCGCAATCCTTTTAATTTAGCGGCTTGTCCTTCTTCTCAGCACTTCCGCAGTCAGTTACAATCTCCCCAGTTCCTTTCATCTTCCACGTCTCCCGTGTTAATCGTGCTGTTCGGTCCACACTTGCCATTATGGCTCCTTTGATCACAATTCTCTGATAAGCTTGCATCACTGGGATTTTATTTCTAACCCTCCCACCAAATATCCAAAGTGTGTCGGCTGGAGAATGACGGTGCTGATGATGCGTTTCTTCGCGTTGAGTGATGTGGCGAAGAATCTATCTATCCATCCATCCATCAACCCAAACACCAACACACCCACCAATCCATCTATCTATCCCTCTATTCATCCATTCATCCATCCATATATGTCCATTCATTCATCCATCCATCCATCAACCCAAACACCCACCCACCACTCTATATACCCCTCCATTCATCCATTCATCAACACAAACACCCAACCACCCACCAATCCATCTATCTATCTATCCCTCCATTCATACATCCATTTATGTCCATCCATTCATCAATCCATCCATCCATTTATTTTTGGCAAATGACGATTTTTAGATGGAAATCAGAGCACCATCTTTACAATTAGACCTCAATTTTCATTCTAGAGTTTCCATGCACGTTTCCCATGCACGTTTAGTTTTTTTTTTCATCATCCTCATCCTGTCTTCTTTCCATCTTCTACATGTTTTCATGCATCTGCAGAGTAAACCGCACTCTCTTAGTCAGCACTCTGCACAAGGGTCTGACAATGGTGATTCTAATAGCCGAGGCCTGTGGGTGGAATTCACACTGTGTTTGAAACACACACACACGCACAGCTAAACACCGGCCAGTTATTCCAATCACTGTGGTGAGACGTGTAGAGCGGGTTCAGTGCTGGCCGATAAACACCAAGTCTACAGCAGTCAGAACCTTCAGCTCACCTTGAGTCAAGAAAAGAGGAGAAAAGAGCTTCTGTGGCCGTAGATCTTGCTTTTATTGGTACTAGAAATCATTTTCCAAACAAGTTCAAGTTCAAGTTAATTTATTTAGCACTTTTCTTAGTCCAAGACCAACGCAGAGACGCTTGGTGAAAAAGTCTTTAAAAAAAATGTCGATTCTTTATATGAGTTTTAAAAACAATTTGGGGGAAAAAAAAAGAGTCAGTTAAAAAGGAAAAATATGTCCATTGTTGTTCAGAGTCAGACTATGGGCTATGACCAGAAGAGCAAACACACACATACACACACACACACACACACACACACACACACAATTTGTAAATTCCGTTTCAAAAACAATTTGTCACACTTGATCTGCAAACACTTGACAATGGAAAGGTAGTAGATATTTTCTCAGTTCTCCGCTCCCATTCTCTCGCTGGATTAGCAGTTTATAATGAGTATGTCAGTCACGTCCCCTTTTGAGATCGAAATACAAAAGGCAAAGACGTCCAAGACTTGCCCGCTCTCTGAGAAAGACATGCTCATTTAGCAAACGTCTTTCAGTCTTTAGAGAAAGTTAGTGTGTTACTGTCAGACACGGATGACGCAAAAAAAAAACTGGTTTAATAAAGCAAAAAGACTTGAACTTAGATACAAAACAAAAACATGACATGGCAAACAAAACTAGAACTTGAACCTGAACTAGAACTAGAACTGCAACATTGTGGCCACTTCAATCACTAAGAGTCTCTGATCTCCTTCAGTGGCATCAGGTGTGTGCTGGAGATCATCGTCAGGTGCTTGATAACGTTCTCTTCGTTTCCCTCCACCGACACTAGAGGGAGCCAAAAACTCTTACAGTTACTGTCCAATCAAATGAACAAAAACAAAAACAATTGTTGAGTGTTTCAAATCTGTCTAATAATGAAAATAGTTTATATTTTATATAGACGTGTGTTAAATCAAATAAAACAAATAATAAGTATAAATAATGTACAATTTAATCTATCTTTGACGTAAAATGACCCTTTACATACGTACTTACCAACAACCATCAACTCCCAAAAGCACCGAACTCCTTTCTACCCCGTTAATAAAAAATTCATAGTGCATATCATTCATCGCAAACACCGTATCGAGACACACTATATGATATCATTACAGCTGTAATTATTAATACATCATACATCTGCAAGACTACCGAGATAAACAAGACAACGGATCGCTAAACAAGCCATGTAAAGATAATGGAAACCATCTTTTCTCGGCCTCGTTCCTCTTCTGCGTCATGTATGGGTGGAATCAGGTTGTGATGATCGCTGAAGCCTCGTTGCTATGCATCATGGTTTAAGACTAATGCTGATGCTGTGGGGCTGATTGTGGGGTTTTTTATTAATGCGTGTGTGTGTGTGTGGAGTGTGTGATAGGCAGCTCCATTTGCAGCGGACGTGAATCCATCTTCTCGCATCGTTGTATAGTCAATCAGGCCGGTGTCTGCTGCTTTAGAAGACGTCAGATGAGGTTTACCAACAGCCAAAGTGTTCCCTGTCTGGACAAGATAATAAGAATGCTGGAGTCATCTAAAGTAGAAGCTGATGCGCTTCCTAGAATGGAAGTTAATGATCATGAGATGATGTTCAAAGGAGCGTTCACTGGTGAGTGAAATGAAGAATGGCGTTCATCAGGCCGTTTGAACAAAGACTACAGAGTGAAACAAAAGAAGGGACAAACTGCTGTGAAATATATTTTATAAAGATAAAAAAAAATGAATTCAGTAAGAAAAGTGCAAAAACACCCCATTGTAAAATTTGTAACAGTAAATTACTTCAACTTGAAACAAAAATGTATTTAAAAAAAAAAATACACCAGTTTATTACTCTTAAAGAACGCACATTAATGGATGACTTAGAATTAAAAAAACAAATTAACATTTTGGTTTCTTTAAAACAGACGGAAATCTATTGTAAATAACGGTTAAAGAGAACTCAACTGTACTAACTCTAGTTTTAATAATGAAAAACTTTTCAGGAAGTTAAATAATATTACAAAATTTGAAGAAAAAAAAAACCAAGTATAATTGATTAAAAATAGTTAATTTATGGAATTAATTACTTGTATAAATAAAACAGTCAACTGTAACCCTGCATAGTTTTGATAATTACTTTAAAATAGCAACAAGGAAAAACATCAAGTATTTTTAATATGTGAAATTGTAAATTACTGTAAAGCAATACAAAAATGTCTCTAGCGAGAGTATGACTACCGACAGGAGTGTATTTTGCAGTGTAATTGTTATCTGTAAGTTAAACAAAATGAATTCAACAGAACAGTTTTTTAGGCTTAACAATGAAGTATTTAAATTACAGTTGCGGCACAAAATTTAACAGATACATACCAATAATGTGAATTAAAAAATAACGTATGTTGTGTGTTTGTCCAATCACGTCTCAGCAAACCTCTTTCTCAGGATGTTTTGCCGTCGCAGTTTTTCCGGGTTACTGTAAATAATGTTCAATCTTTCTCTCAGCATTTGATCTCCTCACTTGCCAGGCCAGTGTGAGGACACGTGAAAGCTGAAGGAGCTTACGCTTTGTCATTTCATTTCGTTTTTATGATTTCAAACTATTGTCAGAAAGAAGTTTCCAGATTGTGACTGATGCCTGGAAATATCTTCTGAATGACCTTTGGATGGACTTTTAGAGGTTTGGATGGTGCCTCAAATTTGTAACAATAGAACAAACGAATAAGAACAAAGAACAAAAAAAGAAAAATATCCACATTGTTATAATATTATTACAATGTTATAACAACGTAATAATAAACATTGTTAATGGAAAAAAAGTGTGTGTGTGTGTGTGTGTGTGTGTGTGTGTGTGTGTGTGTGTGTGTGTGTTTTGTGCACGTATAAAACCAATTTGTCCATTTTGTTTATTACACAGTTTTTACGCACACAGCTTTAAAGCAAATGTAAAACATTATTTTAAGAGGAAATTTGAAAATATGCTCCAACGAAAAAAGCCCAGAACTCTGATTTATTTGGAGATAATTACACGATGTATTTCATTAAAATGTGCTTGAAATGCCTGTAGTTATGCCGTATGCATCACACCAACTAACGTTCCCTGAGCCACTGCTGTCTATTACCTGCACTTTAGAGCTGTTTTAGTGAGGCTCTTCACCTCAGAAGTCTTCACATTAGACGTTGGAGATCCGAAGAGACGAAAATGTGCAGAAATCGATGTGAAGATGAGCACTTTAGTACATAATGTTGTTTTTTATTCTGCCTACGTGAGGGCGCAGCAACCCAAATGATGGAAAATCTCCAACTAATGACCATCATCTCCTTCTGTGTAATAACGCGTCTACGACACACTGGCCTTGATGGTCAACGTTCCACCTGAAGATCCGAGGTGAAGCTCTCTTACGCTGATTCAATCAGCACATTAACGAGACTCACGTCCCGGTGTTCTTCACAAGGAGCACGATTTACTGAGCAGAACGTCTACGCATTGTTCCCCTGCTGTTAGCAAAACCGAAAAACAAGTCGAGCAAATCTGCGGCTGTTGAATAATACATTAAGAGTTTATTCTACTGCGTTATTATTATTATTATAAGAAGTCATTATTTCTCTCCCGATTGCGTAAATGCCTTCATTGAGATGGTTATTAAAGGAGAGTAAATGATGGCGCTCACCCGTGACTGTCTTCTTCTGCCGTGGACGGATGAATGGCCATCGCATTAGCTGTGTTCGCTCTTCACTTGAGGTCTCACACCACTATGACTTTCAGGACATTATTGTTCATCTTTATGATGGAGACTCCGGATGATTCCCTTGCTCATTAGAGGACCATTCCAGCCCTTTATTGTTAGTGAACCTACACAAATATTCAACCGATCAAACTGAATTTACAAAAAATGCCTTCGGTTCACGCGATTTAGCTCATAAATATGCCTTATCTTTCCAAGCAGTACCTTCAGCATCCTGCAGATGGCAATATAATGGCAATACCAAGAAAATAACGAGTTACATTTTAACAGTGTAGTGGAGTAAAGAGACAGATACTCAATCACTAATGTAGTCCAGTAGAGAATAATAGTTGCTTTTTTTAATGCACCGTACAAGTACAAAGTAGCCAAAAATACTTAAGTAAAGTAGCGGATTCCACTTACTCAAGTACTTTACACCACTGCTCGCCCGGTCTTGCCAAATGTTTGGCGTCTAGCATAGAATTCTCAGTTAGAATGCTAATAAAGGCTGTCGTGTGAGTAAATGGATACGCGTCCTGACAGACTTTGCTCTAGGGGGCAAAAACTAATTCTGTTCAGACTTTAGCAGCAAGGTCAAAGAAGAGGACTTGTATTTTTTTTCTTGGAGGTTGTTTAGCGGGGATTAGAAAAGAATCAACTCACTAACCCGTATGCAT
Organism: Paedocypris sp. Pulau Singkep; assembly: GCA_017309775.1. Lineage (NCBI taxonomy): Eukaryota > Metazoa > Chordata > Actinopteri > Cypriniformes > Paedocypris > Paedocypris sp. Pulau Singkep. The sequence goes on along the minus strand of MU204326.1, from coordinate 494,056 downwards.
TTCTAATTCTGCCGTCTCGAAAAGACGAGATACTAGAAAGTGCAAATTGAAATTCGTCCAGACATGTCAATGTTTATTTTCAGTGTAATTATTATTATTATTAGTAGTAGTAGTAGTAGTACATTTTCTTTCATTCATTTTTATGTAAACTTGTGTGAATGGAAACATATTTGTGCACATATACAACACACACACACACACACACACACACACACACACACACACACTTGCTCTCTTCAAGTGGAAACTGTGATAAAACAATTAAACAACTTATAGAAGTAATTATTACACATTTATTACATCAGCTATTGCATTTTTTTTAGTTACAAGCAATTTTAAACTACAATATACATTTTTCACAGATCACATTGCCAAAAACCCAAATGACCGTGGTGAATAAAATCTTTACAAGGCTTTTAAATGACATTATCTCACCTTTTTCATTGCAGAACTGCTCTGAATGGTGTAACGTTCCATCCGTTTTCTGCTTTCTGTTTGCCGTATTAGGACGGGAAAGGATAATTGGTGCGTAAAAGAACTGAAAGAAGCCAGGCAGGATTCCTCAGAACGAGCGATAGAAGACAGATGATCAAGATGAAAGCACAGAATGTTGAAAAGAATGTACTGACCACGACCACATGCCAGGACTTACATTATTACAGTGTTATTTTATTTAGAATGGCTTCAAAACACCAGCACACACATACTGGATTAAACCTGTTCATTTTGGTATTTGTTAGATAGGAGCTACATTTGTAACAATGTTACAGTGTTGTACTTTTATTTACATATTATTAATGTTTTTTATTATTAATAACAATGGTGAAGATGCTGAGATTATAATGCTGATATATAATAATAATTATTATTAATTAGTAAATGAAAACAATAATAATAATTATTATTATTGATTATTATTATTTACTGCTGTTATTATTAGTAGTATTTTTATTATAATAAACTTTATGATAAAGTAATGATGACAATAGCTAAATAAATAAATTGCAACCATTATCTAGCCATTTATTCTCATTACTACGTAAATATTATTGACCAGAATTTGCAATGTAAATTGTGAATGTTTAGTAGCCAGAGAATCTAGGTTTATGAGAGAGAGTGTGTGTGTGTGTGTGTGTGTGTGTGTGTGTGTGTGTGTGTGTGTGTGTGTGTGTGTGCGCTGCTCATTTTATTCCCTGCTTGTGTAATTTGGCACTTGATTTATTCCCTATAAAAGGATCCTCATGAATTTTTCATTGAAGATGCAGTGTGGCACGCTGGGTGATGATGCTGGGCAAAGTGCTAGCGTGGCACAGCTCAACCCGTTTTAAGCAGTAATTGCTGCGATTGATCAAAGTATTGATCCATTATTGCTTATTCTCACAGTCCTCAAGACTAAAGAATCCTAGTGTGTCCTGCTCTTCACAGCCACTTTAGCTTCTAGCTTTAGCTAATGCATAGTTCCCGCGTTTGATGCTGAGACGTGTAGGTGACACACACACACACACACACACACACACACGCACCAACCTTGTCACAGACCTTGTGAGATGCTTCATTCACAAAGACAAGTATGTGAACATGTTGCACTTTACACACACACACACACACACACACACACACACACACACGCACACTAATCGATCAGGGCTATAGTGGTATGCGCTGGGCTGTGGAAGTGAAAATGGAGCATTGCTTCAGTGATTATATTGCTGTCGAGACCCCGAGCTGGTGAAATCAGCCTTCTAATACTTTTACTTTTACACTACTACAGCTCTTTCAGGCAGAAGCGTTTAGTCAAATTTGAACTGTTGAATTTCATTTAAAGTATTATTGTGTGTAGAAGCCAGCACTGCAAATCAGTGATTTACTTTACTTACTTTACAATCGTTTAGCAGACGCTTTTATCCAAAATGACTTGTATTTCATTACAATTTTTACAATTGAACAAATTCTTTCCCTGGGATTCGAATCCATGATCCTACTGGGAAAAATGCATTCAAATTGACGTTTCAATTAATTAATTGAAATTTTTATTTAAATGAGCGTGTTCTTCTAAGATGTCGTGTCTGTCAGACAATAGGACTTCTACCGGAAAAATGTAATAATGTTGAAAAATCTACTAGGAAAAAGTGTGAAAATGAATGATTTTTGTTTGGTTGGATAAATGATAACATGAAAAATAGCCAATAAAAATAGACTATTTATTCACTTACTTGTGTGTTTGTTTTTATATTTATAATTTGTAGAACAATCACATGCTCACAACTAAATTCCTAATTTAAAAAGTGTTTAATAGTGCAAGTGAATACTTCAGTGTGACGTACGCCACAAAAACAATACGAAAAACGAACACAAAGACAAACAACTTTAGTGTCTAGCTGGAGCGCTTCTCTAGCGTTTAGTGTTTCCTGAGGCAGATCTTGCCGTTTCCTAAATGATATGCATGAAGATTCTGCTCCGTGAGCTTGGCACAGATTTCCTGATAAAATATTTATTGCGTATTGGCAAATATGATTTCAATTTGAAACGACTGTTAATCTCATTGTATTCTGACGTGTTTGTTTATTTATTTCGTGACGGGAAGTAAACACACACAGTGTTTTGAAAACAAAGGCGGTTTGTTGATTTTTCTCGGGTTGACGTAAACAATGGGACGTTTACAAACGAGTCAGGAGCTCGTGGCTTTAAACACGCGGTGGAAAAGTCACCGTTTTCAAACAGCTTAAACATTCAGCGTTCAATCTACAGCTTCTGCAGACACATAAACCCTCCATCACATTTCCCGTTGGCCGAAGGCTCAGCTGAGCATTTGTCACACCTCCAAAATCAATTTCACCGTGTCCTGAAATGAAAAACAATTCAGGTCTTCATTGCCACAGTTGTGTTTGCTAGTCAGTTGCGTGCGTGTGTGTGTGTGTGTGTGTGTGTGTGTGTGTGTGTGTGTGAAGAGAGAGCGGATGTTCTCTCACGCTGAACTAAAAATAAGATCCATCCTCTGGTTTCAGCAAATGAACATGTCACTTTTAAAGCATGGACTAAAAATCCAAAATAAATTATTAGAAATAACTCTTACACCAAAACACAAAAAGTTCAAAAAAATTATCTTTAGTATCAGTTTTTGTTACAATTGTTGCATACAGTGTAAGAATGTACACGTCATATACTGTAGTATACTGTAGTATACTGAAGTGAAAAATAAAATTAATTGAAATTAAGACAAATTCATAAATTAATTAATCTGGGAACATTTGTAAAAATGTTGTCTTATCTAAAAGTCAAAAGTGCTTCTCGTCCTTTCCCATGCTGTTATTTGGTCAAATCCTAAAATGAACCATGACGCTGTGATTATCACCTGACGGACTGATTTCAGAGTCTGACAGATATTTTCCATGTCATCAGCCAATCACGTGGCAGCAGCTCGATGAATTCAGACTTCTGGCTTCTTGATGGATGTTGGCGACAGAAATGAAATGAAAAATAAATTTTGTACTATCGCCCAAAAAATGCATAAAACAATGCAAAGCAAGAAAAAAAATGTATATCTATCTATCTATCTATGTGTCTATTTGAGTGGTAAAATCCCGGTATGCAACATTGTAGTTTAAAATAAATCTTTTCCCTTTCTTTCTGTGCTCTGTCTCTCTTTCTTTTTCTCTCTCTCTCTCTCTCTCTCTCTCTCTGCCTGTGTCTCTCTGTCTGTGTTTCTCACTCTCTCTCTCTCTCTCTCTCTCTCTCTCTCTCTCTCTCTCTCTCTCTCTCTCTCTCTCTCTCTCTCTCTCTCTCTCTCTCTCTCTTTCTCTCACACACCTTTTCAGCAAATAACAGCACATAATCAAATAAAAGTCGTATGCTTTCTCGCGAATAAGCAGTAAATGTGCTCGCCTTACTTAAAAATCCATTACATTAAATTATGACTTTGCTCAAGGTGTGATGAATGCTCGTTGCCTCTGCTTAGCATAAATTTAAACTTCGCATTCGCATTAATATTTGGGGAACAACCACCGGCTCCGATTCAGGAAGACAATTTGGACGAGAAACTTCCGGCTCAATGACGCCAAATAATCCTGTTATTCTTCCTCGTCTTCCGTCCCCAAACACCCTCCACTCGTTTCTCTGCCGCTCATCTGCCTCCAGGAAAGCGCTCGTGTTAGATATTATATCTATCCAATTGTGTCTGTTTGAGTGGTACAATCTAAGTATGCAACATTGTGGTTTAAAATAAATCGTTTACCTTTCTTTCTGTGCTCTGTCTCTCTTTCTCTCTGTGTCTCTCTTTCTCTCTCTCTATCTGTGTCTCTCTTTCTCTCTCTCTCTGTCTCTCTCTCTGTCTCTGTCTCTCTCTCTGTCTCTCTCTCTCTCTCTCTCTCTCTCT